>PVKE010053048.1:0-10151 GCA_004027555.1 Craseonycteris thonglongyai
TACATTTGTTAGCACAACTCTCCCTGCGTGATGTCATCACAAAGGGACAAAAGGAACAGGAAGTCCCCATTCTCAAAAACTTTCCTACCATGTGGGTTTCATTTTCCTTATAACTTTCTGTCCACATACTTTTTAAATCACTTTCTAGATCTGTACATCTAATACTTATCAACAGAGAAATAAACTTAAAAAATAGTATATCTGATGAATTCAATCTGCAAGAAATATAAAGCCTCTCATAATCTAAAAATAAAATATAGGAACAAAGTACTCAATAAAATCTCCCTTAATATCGAAATCTCATCTCTTATGCGTAACTGATTATCTCTTTTTGTTGTTGTTTTCACTGAAGACAGACCTTTCTAGCCATAAATTTAATTTCTACTAGAACTTTGAAAGAGTGTAGAGAGTATATGGACTAGCAATAGCTATGTTGGTAGATAACTCTTTAAAAACAGTTCCATGGTCAAATCACTTTGAAGATAACACAGAAATGCTTTAATCCTGGAGTGGCAGAACACATTTTTATATATAAGAGGTAGTGGGAAATCCCACAGAAAAAAAAAGAAACCGACTAACTTCATTTATCTCAAATTTTGCCAGGTATGTTTTACCACAGAATCATTTTTGTTGTAAAACACTGACTAACATTGTGTAGAACTAGTATCCAGAACAATGCAGTTCAGAAAGCACTATAAAATGTCACACGATATAGATGAGCAAACTGAGGTACAAGAGATCTGAACTGCCTCACCTACGGCCACACAGCCATTGATTCACAAAATTCCCATGAAACCCCAGGGCTCCTGATTCTCAGTCAAGTGGTCTTTTTTTCTCACTAGAAAACATGTATAATTTTAGCAAAAACAGACACGGTTTCTTCTTCTAATATTGTTAAATGTAAATTGCCAACTTGTCTGAAAACTAACACCAAAACATAACCAATAGCAACTGAAACCCAAGGATTGTAAAGACTTTTAAACCACAGCATTAAACAACAAATTTCTTTAAGAAAGGTATTTTGCACATATTGCACACTTAAAATATTGTAGTAATAAATACCTTAATTATAAATTTAATATTACACATGTAAATTTGAATTTATAAGAGTGAATTCTCAATGGTATGTCTTATTCAACATTGTAGAATTCTTTTAAACTATCTTTAAATGCCTACTAGTTATCTAATATAGGGCATATGCCTTGTATCATAGCAACAGTAATTTATATAATCCTACTTGATTCAGAATGATCTCAGGTTGCCACAAAAATATAAATTACAATTTATGGACACAAATAGCCAAGTACAGATTAGGGACTCCGTGGTTGTGTAGTGTTGTATTTCCAAAGCTAAAGGAAAGCTCAGAGATGGGAGTCTAAGACGAAAGAATACGTATGCAGAGCATGGGACTCAAAACACTTTTCCTATTTAGACTAGAAATAGCCCTACCACCTGATATAAACGAGGATGATCTTCTCCAAGAGATAACGGCCTCTTCTTCATTTACTCAACAAATATTTATTGAACATCTACCTAAGATGGCAACTCATTGGGGCAGATACTAGGAAGAGACATGAGGACCGACACATAGCCACTGACTATGCGGATCTTAAGTTCTAATGAGGAAGGCAGGCAGTGAATAATTGCACAAGTAATTAATCCATTACAATTAGGAAAGATGCTATAATATTATACATAGGAATGCAGGATTGAATGGAGCCAGGCATAGATACTCGTACGGGTATAACTGTGACATGAGATATGGGAAGTCTCCGTAGAGAAGCTGCACTTGATATGGATCCAGAGGCTGATAGGAATTCACCAGAAGAGAAGTTCATTCAAGGCAGAGTTGCTGGTCCTTTACAAGAAAGCTAGCTGGAGAGTAGAGAGCTAGAAAAGTTTGCTCCAAACAGGCTGGTAGAGTAGGCTCGGGCCTGATAAAAAGGACCACTTTTAGAGAGCAGATTAAAAGCTGACCGCCCTAAAAATGAATCACACCTGGGCAAAATGCCAATTAAGTGGCTCTGTAGCAATGCAGAGACAATGGAGACTGGAGAGTGCAGGGGCGAAGGTGGTGGTGAGAGAAAAATAAGTGTTGTCTGTGAGCTTTCTGAGACTGGCCTCTACCCTGGCTACTATGTCTTCAACTTCGCTGTCTTTGTAGCCTGAATTTATATCTTTCAGCTCTCATCGTTTTGTTCATGCTTCCACCTGCTCCTGGGGGTTAACCAACCAAGCCTGCTGCAAGACACCCAACCTGGTTCTGTCCATGTGACCATTCTTGGGAGGGAGGAATATATTATCTCCACTTCCAATCCTCACATACGAACACAGATGAAGTTTGAAATCAGCTACTTAAAGATATTCAATTAACTAAACACCAAATTAGCTCCATTTCATAACTCCTTATGAAAGTATACTCAAAATCCTGGATGTTATTAAAACTAGGGGGAGAATGAAGACCGTTTTGGTCAACAAAATGATATGATCTCACTATCTTTTGAAGCACAAAGTACCTCCCCCCACCTTCTCATAATATATGAGTGGATCTTCGACTCCTAAACCACTTCCATTTTCAAGATTTAGGCAAGCTCTATAATTCTCAAAACAAAAGCCTCAGAAATTATATCCCAGTTTCCAATATAGAATATCAGTTTTTATTTTATAAAATACATTTTAAAATTATTTATCTATTTACCTCTCAGGGTTTTAACAAATAAAGACATCGAATTGTTCCAATTATAGGAAGCTCGAAATTATTATATTCATCCCAACGAAAGACTTCTATCTTGGAAATAAAGGCTATTTTTTATAAAGAGTGTTTAGGTTTCTGAGATTCCTTGAAAAGTTTGTCAAGAAAACAAGTAGCATACTGTTTTATAGATCAGCTTCAATATAGTTCCGTACATCGTAGTTCTAAGGGAAATCACAGCCAGGATGTTTTATTAACTGGCTCATGGATTAAATAGGTGTGAGTTCTCAGGAGAGGTTATGCATAAGTATAACTGATGATTAGCATTTCAATTTGTTATAAACTACCTATGAATGGCATTTTAGGGTTGAGAAAAGGAGAGGATTTTTTTTTTAATTTTCCTGTTGTTAAGGGATTTTAAAGGGTAGAAAGACTGGAAAAGCAAAGGTTGAATGTGTGATCCCCTAGGCAGGAGTCCCTGTTCTTCCCTTGAATTAGAGAGAGATTCCAAGTTAATTAGAACTAGAGGCACCTGTTTAAATTCTGCACCTAACTGATAAAATGAAACTATAGACAGTCTTAAATTGCCCTTCCAAAGGTTTATTTAGAATCCAAAGAGTGTATTTCTAGGGGGGGGGGGGGGGAGAATACTATAGCATTTGCTTGGTATTTGAAATGAAGCCATATTAACATACAAATGTAGCTTTAAGGAAGTTTAAAATACTGAAGAGGACTCTAATTTTTAAATAGGGATGGCTTGAAAGCATAATTGTTTCTCTAATTCTTAAAATTTTCTCATTTGTGCAAATTTTAAAGACAACATTAGAAAATAGGGGAATAGGGGAAAGATACTTGACATAAAGACTCTACCACAGAAGCGAGTCCAAGAGAGATCAAAGATGGGGGAGTTCACAAACACTGGGCCTGTCTCCTTCCATGAACACTTCAAAATTACAACTGAATTATAGAACGATCAACCTGGAGAACCATGAGGTCTAGCCAAGCCAAAGTTTTATAACTAACGATATAAAGAAAAGGCCACATCGTGGCTGGTAGGAGGGCTGGAGACGTGAAACAGACTGGCCCCACACCTGCACGTGGTGACTGAGAATCAGGACGGTTATCTGGGCTGCAGAGGTTCCCCAAAGGAGTGAGGGACCCCACCCCCACACCAGGTGCCCCATACCGAAGTACTGCTGCAGGGAACATCTGCTTATGAAAAACAGTGGGAATCCCATCCTCTAGGGGGGATGGAGGCTGTGGGAAACCTAGGCATTCTCTTAAAGGGCCCCCACAAACTCAGTCACTGGCAGGTCCTCACCCTGGGCTCCTACAGAGGTACGATGACCCAGGGGGCATCAGAGGCATAAGGAGGTAGGGAATACTGAGGGTGAGAGGTGGGGACAGCCTCCATTTCCCTGTGTGAAATCCTACTCCCATGTAGCCAGCGGCCCAGTGCCATCTTTGTCTCTCCCCCACATGGCCAAATCTAAATCTGATTGGTCTGTTGAGCTCCACTTCTCTACCCTGCTGACTCACTGAGATCCCACCCCACCCAGCTCATTCAGTGCGGGAGGCACTTTCTTAGAGATTGGCCATTAGAAACCTTCTTGGAAATCTGCTGAGTAGCTCCAGGCTCAGCACTGGCACCAAACCAGAGCCTACTTTAACCTGGTGAACGCAACTCTTCCCAATCTAGAGACTCCCTGAGACGCTGCCTCACCCAACTTGAGTACCACATGAGGCTTTATGTAGTTGCAAGATTTCTTTCTTTCTTGTTTTCTTTCTTCCTTTCTCTCTCTCTGTCTCTCTCTCTCTCTCTCTCTCTCTCTCTCTCTCATTCTCTCACTCTCTTTGCTAGTGTTAAAATGTAAACGAAGAATAAATGTCAAATAACAGTTTCTGCTTTTGCTTTGGCTATTTAGTTGGTGCACTGATAAAAAGAAGTAGGAAACGAACAGAAGACTATTTATACATTCACCCAGTAATGAACATTTCCAGTTTGGAGTGGTTATGAATCAGGCTACTTTTCAGGTGTAAGTGAAAGAGTATGTGTATGTATTCTTCTCTCTTGTATAAGTACCTCAGTTTGGGACTTTGGGTTGTATATTTAAGTTTATATGAGACTACCAAACAGTTTTCCAAAGTGAGGACACCATTTTCATTAACACCATCAATGTGTGAGAGTTACAGGTGGTCTCCATCCATACCAGCATCTGGTATTGTCAGATATATTATTTGTTTCAAGTTTACCTATTCGAATAGGTATGTTGTGGTATCTTATTATGATTGTAATTTGCTAGTGACAATGGGTATTGAGCATCTTTTCATGTATTGCAATCCATATCGCCATGGTGATAAACCATTTGCTTGAATCTTATGCTTATTTTTTAATTATATTCTACATTTTCTAATTATTGAGTTTAAAAGTTTATATATATACATTCTGGAGAAGATTGTTTTTCAGTTATGTATTTCACAACGTTTTTTTTTTCTTTTATGGTTTGAACTTTCTGTGTTGTGCCTAAGAAATCTTTTCTTAACTCAAGATCACAGAGATTTATTTTGTTTTCTAGTTTAGTATCTTGTGTAGTTTTACAGTTTTGAGTTTTATATTAGGTCTATTTTTCACTTCAAATTTATTTTTGTATTTAGTATGAAATATAAGTTGAAGTTTACTCTTTGTTTTGTTGGCCTGTTCATTTTGCTTTTGTTTTGTTTTGTTTTCTTTTCTTTTCTTTTCTTTTTTTGTGTGGATGTCCAATTTTTCAAGTACCACATTTTAAAAATAATATCCTTTTACTATTAAATTACCTAATCAAAAAAGTAATTGGCATTATATGTGTGAATCTATTTCTTTGTTTCTACTTGCCAATATCGTGCTTTTTTGTTTATTGTTACTTTATGGTTAGTTTTAAAGTCAGGTAGTGATAGACTATATTTTCCTTTACCTTTGGCTAAAAGCAGGACATTACGAGCTAATGAATATATATATGTGTGTGTCCTGTTTGAGGTTCTTAAAGTTTCTTGAATCTGTGGTTAGATATCTTTCATTCTTTTTGGAAATCCTTATCCATTCAATTTTTCATACGTTTCCTCTACCCATTTTCTATCTTTCAAACTTTCTTTTCTCAAAGCCAATTATAGATATTTTAGATCATATGATATTGTCACACAGCTCCTAGGTGCTCTGTTTCTTTGACTCACCCTTTATCTATGTCAGTTTAGATTATTTTAGAAAATAATACTTTCCTGATATTCTTTTCACTGATACATTCCTCAGTTATATCAACTTATTTGCTGAACTATTCAAAGGCACTCTTTGCCTCCTTTAGAACTAGCAAGCCTCTAACAGCACAGTTACAGATATATTATAATATGAGATACTGGACAAAGAATTTCCTATCTCTCGCCCAGCCCAATTATGAGTAGAGTGTGTTTTACTTCTACCTTTCAGCCAGTTCAGCTATTATATAAATTTGTTCTCTTCATGTCACCGGTTCCTATCCCAGCTGTGTTCACAGTTTCTAGACTTGGGACATTTTATAAATTACCTGGTTTTCTGTAATTATTAGAATGGGAGCAATACTGTAATTTAAAATATTAATTTAAATCTATTGTCCCTGTATACTGTGTAATACTTGTGTGTATATATACATACATACCCACATATCCTAATTCCTGAATTCAGTCAACTTGTTTTATTTCATCCTGTTTTTTAACATTTATGTTATTAGATTTTTAAATTTTTTATTTGAGGTGTTTGTTTTTTTATAATATCTCCAAATACTTAGAGAATATTTATTTTAGTTTGAGGTGTTGTATGATATTTTTCTGCTTTGCATTTCTTTGGGGGTGGGGAAATATTCAACAGCTGAAATTACTTAATTCAGATTTTCTGTTTCCTTACAGTAGTTTTAAATAAATGTGATGTAGTTCTTGGTTGGTTTGTTGTTGGGGTTTTTTTCCTATTCCTACTCAATTCATGGATGGGTTGCTAGTTCAAGAGTGCCCTCTTCTGTTATTTTAACAAAATACAGATACTTTAATGGATAGTGATCTGGAGTAGATAAAGGTATTACCAGTTTTTTCTCTTTCTTTTCCACAAGATCCATAATTTCTTACCTCCAATTTCTTTCTTTGCCTTCATTGTCACATCTCACAAGGGTACTACTTTTTCTCTACATATGTGATTTCACCTAAGAGCAATGCTTCCTTTCTGTACATATTCATAAAATGGAATATCATACAGCACTAAAATAAAATAAATTTTTAACAAATATAACATGGATAAACTTAAAACACAAATCTTTTGTTGAAAGTAGCTAGATACAAGAGTATTCGTGCTATATGTTTTATTTTTACGAAATTCAAAATAGAACAAAAACAATTTATTATGATACAAATAAGATAAATTGTTTCCAGGGACAAATGTTAGATGGAATTCACTGCAAAAAAAGCATAAGGAACTTACTAGAATGATGAACATATTCTATACCTAGACTAGTGAGCTGATGACAACATAGGTATATACATTCCTCAAAATTTATTGAGTTTTATAGTTGAAATGTACGGTATGCATTTTGTGGTATGTGAAATTTAACTTAGTGTTATTTTTTTAAAAACTCATATGGGTTAAATAGCAGATTATATATAATGAAAAGAGTATTAATGGACTGGAAGACACATTAGAAAGATAAAACATAGATAATATAAAAAGAAGTTAAGAGACTTAAAAATAGATAAAGAATATTCAATAATATATCTTTAATAAGGGTTCCAAAAGTTACCAATATAGAAACAAAGGAAAAGTAATAAAGTTGAAATAACTGAATTTTCCAGAACCAAAGCAAACAATAAACCTTTATATGAAAGAAGGAAACAGAAACCTGAGCAGGTTAAATATTTTAAATCTATATCAAAATACATTATATTGAAGCTGTAGTGTTTAAAAAACCAAAGAGAACCCCTAAAAAGAAGGCATAAAAACAAAAAGAAAAAAACCTGAATGATGAGCAATATTCTTATCAGTAAAAACAAATGCCAGAAAACAAGAGAAGATGCACTGTCAGCATAAAAATTCTATACTTACCCAAATTATTACTCAAAAACAAAGTTAAAATATATGAATTCAAATAAAGATAGAGTGACAGAATTTTGTATTCACTAATACATGCTGGACATTTTTTAAAGGGTGTAATTCAGTAGGGAATGCTAAGACAGCTCTGCATTTGAGTGCTTGCCTTGTAGTTGTGAGGTCCGGGAGGTCCCCGGTTCAGTTCCCACCCCACACATCCCCACATCCACCTGTGTGGAATGAAATCACATCACAACTAATGATATACAACTGTGGAGACTGCTCTGGGCCCTCACCTCTCTCTCTCTCTCTCTCCCTCTCTCTCTCTCTCTCTCTCTCTCTCTCTCTCTCTCTCTCTCATCTTCTCTCAAACAATAAAATAAAACTTAAAAAAAAAAAGGTTGAACAGTAATCAGGGAAGATAAAAAAGCAACCAAGTTGAGAAAAATTAGTAAAAAGAGACAACTGAGATGAACACATTTGGCACCATCTTAGAGATATGATAAAATGGTTAAGAAAATAGTAGACGTTGTTAATTATTTATATGCCATTTCCTGCAAAATAGAAAAATTATGACAAACCACTAAACATATTACCTGAAAGGGACAAGGAATAATACGATTTCTTTCAAAATTGAAGAGGAAGAAAGACTAGGAGGAACTCTGAGACTATAAGTTGTATAATAACAATAACTAAGGCAAGGTGGCATCCTAATTAATAGCACAAGTTCTAAAGACAGAATGCGTATGTTTAATTCTTGGACCATCGTTTTTCAATTGTGTCACTTTGAATAAGTGACAAAAATACCTAATTTTCCTCTCCTGCAAAATGAAAAATATATATAGTAGTGCCTACCTCACAAAGTTGTAAGGAATAAATGAGAACAGCATTTCATAGATGTTGTGGCCTGAAATTATGGTCGGTGCTCAATACTATTTAGGCATTTTGATTCTGTAAGGTTACTAAAACTGAAGTGGATTTTCTTTTCTGAAACGTGATTACTCCTCCTATGATGAATATCCTAGAAATTTCTGTTGGAATTTTTACCAGCTATGACCTTGGATAATCAATCTGACAATTAATCGTGAGGCTGTTTGCTCCTTTGTAAAATGGAACTAAGGCTACCTACCTTTCAATGCCATTATGTTGAACGAATGAGTCAGTCAGGCTAAAACATTCAACTAGTCAATAAGAAAAAGTCCTTACAATGGGTTAACTGACTCAGCATGATCTAGACTTCATCTCATATCACTCTCATCTCTGTCTTCTCAGCCCCATTCACCTCCTTGCTCATGCACGTACATACCAGCGTATTCCCAAATCATGGCCCTTGCATTTGCTCATGCTCAAATATTGTCATGCTTACTCCTTGCTACTTTAATGTCTTTGTTCAAATGTCATCTTCTCAGTAAGAACTTTCTTGCCTACTTTCACTTACAAGCACTTCATAGCCACATTTCCACATCTCCAGTTTGATCTTTCTCTGATATACTGACTATTGTGCTTATTTCTCTTGCTTTTGTCTTTGTCTTCAACTAGAATGTATACTTCATGAAGGCAGATACTTTTAAGCTTTTTTAAATTGCTGTTTCTCCATCACTTAAAACAGTGCCTACTACACAGCCTGGCATTTAGTAAAGATTAGCTGAATGAGCTACTTGAAGGCTCTGTACCAGGCTCATGTGTTTCCTTGTATTTCCTCCATGCTCTCTGCCTCCTACGCCCTCATCAGCTTCCTCCAATAAGGACTTTCAGTTTCAATGCCTGGACTTCCCATGGGGCAGCCCTGAGTGTGCTGTGCCAACCCGTTAGCTTTCACTGAACAGCCATGCCTACAAGTCACTTCCAGACTTGGATGACACTCCACACCACACACAGGGTATGGCCTAGCATGCTGAGTGACCACCCAATAGGCCAAATGATGCAGCCCAAAAGGACAGAGGGCTTAACTCCCACCTAGTGAGAAACGTGGAACAGTAGGAAGTGAGAGCTTTCGTGGATATGCCAGCAGATGCACTTCCCCTTCCTCACTCCTACACGGATTCTCCTCAAAACCTGGCTGGAGATATCCCTCGTTCCAGGCAGACGACCCTGCCAAGAAACGTGGAGGGTCTCTTTGTGGCTTGCTCCAAAGCAAGAACAGTGCAGTGACACACATCAGTTTGCTTCACATCACTCTTTACTTCACTTCTCTCCCAGCCCTTACTCCTACCATCATCTCTTAGCCCTGAGTTTGCATCTTTCAAATCAGGCACCAGTACTATACTCCTTACCTCAGGGTCTGCTTTCTGAAGAACTTGGGCTAAGACGGGGTTTTAATGTTTCTATTCCTTTGGATTCAAGGGGCAAAATACATTGATCAATTTGTAGGTGAGGATACAG
>PVKE010053049.1:0-10159 GCA_004027555.1 Craseonycteris thonglongyai
GCAGTCATCATGGTTCTTCTCTCATGCCGCCATCTTTTCTCTCTCTGTATCATTTTAAACAAGACAGAAAACAATGATAATGTCCTGTTTCAAATGGTATGTATGACTATGGTCAGCCTACTAACACTTTGAATTTAGCAGTCATCATGGTTCTTCTCTCATGCCGCCATCTTTTCTCTCTCTGTATCATTTTAAACAAGACAGAAAACAATGATAATGTCCTGTTTCAAATGGTATGTATGACTATGGTCAGCCTACTAACACTTTGAATTTAGCCTAGTGAGACTAGGCTGACCATATATGCCATTCAAAATGGGATAGTACCATTTTTTTTCCACTTTAAAACAAAATGTGATGCCTGGTCAGCCTTTCTACTAGTTACTTTGTAGTTTGATAGGTTTATAAAACTATCTGTTCAATGTAGAAGGTGAGGTTATAATCATTTAATGCTTAACTCTGAGTGGAAGGACTAGCAATTGCATAGCTAAAGAATAATTGGTTAATAAGCACCAGCTGCTTGATTATTTTAAATTAACCCATTCAGAGTAAGCTTTTCACCTAACTGAAATATATACTAACAATCTATTCCCAAGCCATTTTTTAAAAAATTTATCTTATTGATTTTTTAAAAGATTTATTTATTGTTTTTGACAGAGAGAGAGAGATACAGAGTCAGAGACAGAGAGAAGGGGGAGGGCCCAGAACAGTCTCCATAGTTGCACATCATTGATTTTTCCACATAGTTTCATTCCATAGGTGGGCACGGGGCTGCACAGGGCAGGGACTGGGCTGGGGTCTTGCCCAGGTGAGAACTGAACTGGGGGCACTCCCCAGTTCAGCATATGGGTCCGCATGGGTCGGGGCCGGGATTCGATCCTCAGTCCCCGGGGCTGCAAAGTGAGCACCTAACTCACTGCGCCATCCCGGTTTCCCCTATCTTATTGATTTTTGACAGACAGAGAGAAACAGATACAGACAGAGAGAAGTGGGTGGGCCCAGAGCCGTCTCCATAGTTGACAACATTAGTTTTCCATATAGTTTTACTCCACAGGTGGGCAGAGGGCTGCGCAGGGCAGGAACCGGGCAGGGAGCCTCCTGCATTGGCCCTGGCAAGAACAGAACTGTGGGCACTCCCCAGTTCAGCATGTGAGTTAGTATGGGCCGGGGCCGGGATTCGATCCTTGGTCCCCAAGGCTTCAAAGTGAGTGCTTAACTCGCTGAGCCATCCCAGCTTTCCCTGAAGCCCTTTCTTTTTCTTCTTTTTTTTAAGTATTTTTATTTTTATTTTGACAGAGAGAGAGATAGATAGATACAGAGACAGAGAGAGAGAGAACTTAACTGGGGGAACTCCTCAGTTCTGCATATGGGTCCGCACGGGCCAAGGCTGGGATTCAATTCTCAGTCCCCTGTGCTGCAAAGTGAGTGCTTAGCCCACTGAGCCATCCCGACTTCCCCTCAAGCTCTTTCCTGAAATGAGAAATATTGGCTCATTGTCACTGGAGGTATTTTTAATTGAGATGGTTAAACAGCTGGAATGGTCTTAACTCTTTCTGAATTCTACAAGTAAACACACAACCCTCTCAACTCCATACTAAGTTTCAGATAGCATTCTGCTAGTATTAAAAGACATGAGAACCACAAATATTGATGAAAAATATGGGTACCTTAAGTCAGATGTACCCTAAGAGTGGCAAAAAATAATATATCTTGTCTATTCACTGCAATTCTGTTATTGACAGAAGTGCACACAGAGGTTATGGCAGCAGAGAATACTGTTGCCAAACTTGCAAGAGAATTCTTCTGCTCCAAGGGATGTATGAGAGCAACACTCAAAAATATCTATCAGCTCCATCAAAAATGTGGTTCAATCTGAAGTTCTGCTTAAAGTACAACTCTAATGGAAGGACAATACTTTCACACATTTATGCATACCAAAATTCTTGGCCAGTTTTCTTCCTGAATATTTAAAAGTGGACATACTTTCCTTGCTCTTAATTTCAGTCATATCCATGGTAACAGGGAATTAAGAAAGATTCATTTTGAGAAAATGTCCAAGAGGAATAATGAAAGAATTTCTTATAAACCCTTTTTAATTTCTCAGTTCCTAACTTTTTCAGATTGAGCCATAATTAGAGGATGGATTCTGACACATTTAAAATGCACTTAGACCCTTAATTTTTGTTTATTTGTTCCTAAATCTTCTAAGAGGGAAAAATAAAATATGAATAACTAGTCAAACACAGACATTTTATTAAAAAAAAAAAACTCTGTTCAATTAAGGGAACCTCTTGATGGTATTAAATGAATGATATTTCCTCTTTTTCCTGGTTTTGAGCATTGCAATTGGGATTGTGAGCTTTGCTGAGTTTTGTGTTGTCACTGCTATTTAAACCCTTCATGGATCTTTCACCAAAAATAAACTAATTTTAAGATGAAGTAATGAATTAAAGCAGTTATATAATCCAGCAAAGACATTTAATTTGAGAACACATCAATTAGAATGTGGCAGGGCCTCTGACCTTTGCAATCAAAATGCTGCTCCACTGTTGTATATATTGTCATTTATTTTATCCTCAGATACTTTTCAATGAGAAGATTCTATTTTTGACTTTCCTCAAATCAGAAGTCAACACTTTGGGTTCTGCAACCTTCATAGAGGAGGATGAAAGGCAAATGAGAGTTTAGTTCTAGAGTATCACTCATAGGGTCTCAGGCAACCTGGAGTGGGCTGCTCCCCTTAGAACAGCAGGGAGATGGTTATAGTAATACTAAAATGCAGCTGTGGGCTTGATGCTAATTGGAGCCTTCCAGAGGTGTGCTAGGTCATGGAGTTAGTGCTACTCAGGCAAACACCTACTGTGAAGCAAAAGAAAGTCCTCTTCATATCTATCTGTGGCAAGATTCATTCTTGTAAATAGATGCCCAAGAAGAGAATCTCACACTAACAGCCAATAGAATATCCAAGGGAACAAAGCTGCTCAGATAAAACAAAACAAAACAAAACAGAATAAAACAAACAAACAAACAAAAACCCAAATAACTTAAAGACATTAAATTTTTGGGATTTCGATTACTGAGAATTTAAAATTGCAGTTAAGAGAAAAATTCAATGAAATCCAAGAAAACACAGATAGGCTGTTTAATGGATTCAGAAAAAAAATTTATGAACAAAAGAAACATTTTAATAAAGAGATTAAAAATTTAAAGAAGAAACAAATAGAACTTCTAAAAAAGAACTTAATAAGAGGTTAAGAATGAAATAACTAGTTTAGGAAGCAGAGCTGACCAGATGGAGGAAAGAATTAGTGATATCAAACACAGAAATATATTCACATAGAAATATGGTCCAGGTGGAAGAAGAGAAAGACTTCAGAGTACAAAGAAATAAAAGAACACTACAAAAACTAACTCCATCAGAAAAAATTAAGTAAGAATAATGGGTTTGCGAGAAGAAGAAAGTGAGAAGGACACAGAGTTTACTCAAATAGTTGATGAGACTTCCCAAACTTATAGGAAGAACTTAAACCTCCAATTCAAGAAGCAAAGAGAACACCTAACTACCTGAATTAAAATACACCATTTCAAGGCATATTATATTGAAACTATCAAACATCAAAGATAAAGAAAGAATTCTAAAGGCATCTAGGGGGGAAAATGATAAACTGTAAAAGATAACTCATCAGAATATCATCAGACTTTTCAACCAAAAAACATACAAGCCAGAAGGGAGTGTAATAAAATATTCAAAATATTAAAAAGGAGAAATTACTAACCAAAAATAATATATCCATCAATTATCCTTTACATATGGAGGAGGAATAAAGACCTTTCCAAATATACAGAAGCTAAGAGAATTCTCACATACTAGGCCTGTATCACAGGAACTATCAAAGAAGCTATTCAACCTGGAACAAAAATAAATAGGAATAATTTGTGGGAATGAGAACATAAAGGTAGAGAAAATAAAGGTCTGAATATCCAAAGGGAAATAATAACAAGAAGCATGTTTAAGAAAAAAACACTACTGTTTATATGAAAGATTATTTTATGTAAACTTAATGGTAGCCACTAAAAAAAAAAAAAAAAGAAAAAAAAAATTCCAGAACTGAGGCACATAAAATAAAAAGCCAGGAAACAACAACAAGTCATAGAACACCACCAAATTAAAATAACAGACAGAAACAAAAATGAAAACAAATAAACAAATAAAAAACAACGAAGATATCAAGCTACCAGAAAATAAAATCCCATAGAAAATCCTCATAAAACAATTATCACCCTTAATGTAAGTAAACTGATCTCACCAATAAACAATAATTTAGTAGCATATTGGATCCAAAAATCACAGCCATATTCTGCCTCCAAGAGATACACCTCAGCTACAAGGACACATTTGGACTCAAAGTGAAAGGGTGGAAAACAACATAATTCAAGCAAATGGCATCAGAGAAAAGCAGGTACATCAATGCTAATATCTGATGAAATAGGCTTCAGGATAGAAAAGGTAATAGGAGATAAAGATGGACATTTCATAATGATAAAGGAGACAATACAACAAGAAGACATGGCATTTACTAATATATATGCCCCCAATCAGGAAGCACCAAAATTTACAAAGCAATTACTAACAGAACTAAAGGGAAATACTGATAAAAAACACAATTTTAGTAGGGGATCAAAACATGTCATTGCCAACCATGGACACATCATCCAAACAACAAATCAGTAGGAAAAGTTCTTCAAATGATGCATTACAACAAATGAGTATAATTGAAAAATTCAGGACATTTTATACTATGACACAATACTATTCATTCTTTTCTAGTGCACATGGAACATTCTCAAGGATACACCATATGCTGGGACATAAAACTAGCCTCAGCAAATTTAGGAAGATAGAAATCATACCATGTGTATTGTGTGAATACAAAGCTTTGAATTTCGAGATCAACTGAAGAAAAGAAAGCAGGAAAAATACACATGGAGATTAAACAGCGTTATTAAAAATGACTGAGTCAAAGAAGAAATAAAAGAAGAGATTAAAAGACATAGAAACATGTGGAAATAAGAGCACATTGTATCAAAATTATTGGGATGTATCAAAAGCAGTAATAAGAGGAAAATACATATCATTATAGGCCTATCTCAAGAAACAAGAAAAACGCCAATATAAACAAACTAATATTACATCTTAAGGAACTAGAAAAACAAATAAACAAATAATGAAAACCAAAATCAACAAAAACATTAAATTAAAAAAATTAGAGCAGAAATAAATGAAATAGAGACCAAAAAAACCTGACAATAGAGAATAATAATGCAACAAAAAGTAGTTGTTTGTTCAAAAAAAATAAAATAAAATGGACAACCCCCTGGCTAGGCTCATTAAGGAAAAAGAGAAAAGACATAAATAACCAAAATATAAAATGAAACAGGATAAATTATGACTGATTCCACAGAAATACAAAGGATCATATGAGAATACAAGAAGGACTATATACCACCAAATTCAATAATCTAGAAGTTGACAAATTTGTAGAAACACATAACTTATCTAAGACTGAATCAAGAGCTGGCTAATCTAAATAGACCAATCAAACGGAAGGAAATCAAAACAATCACTCAAAACCTCCCAAAGGGGGAAGCTAGGGTGTCTCAATTGGTTAAGCACTCACTCTGGAGTCCCGGGGACCTAGGATCAAATCCCGGCCCCGGCCCATGAGGACCCATATGCTGAACTGGGGAGTACCCCCAGTTCGGCTTTCACTGGGGTGAAACCCCAGCCCAGTTCCTGCCCTGTGCAGCCCCATGCCCACCTGTGGAATGAAAATATGTGGAAAAACTAATGATATGCAACTATGGAGACTGTTCTGGGTCCTCCCCCTTCTCTCTGTCTTTGTATCTCTCTCTCTCTCTGTCAAAAACAATAAAAATAAATCTTAAAAAAAAAGCTCCCAAAGGAAAAGTTTGGGAGGAAGTGGTTTTGCTAGTAAAATGCCAGTCTCCTTCAAACAGTTCCAAAAAATTTAAGAAGAAGCAATACTTTCTAACTCATTTTATGAGGCCATTATTACCCTGATACCAAAACCTGGCAAGGACAACCGCCCCAAAAATGAAAACTACAGACCAATATATAGGCTTGATGAACACAATTATAAAAATCCTAAACAAAACACTAGCAATTAGAATATAAGCCCTGGCAATTAAGTATGTGAACTCTTCTTAGAAAACATGTAACTTACCTCATTGTTGAATATCACTACAGTCGCCTTTGAAATATCTCTTTTGGGAAACTACACACCTACACCAGTGCCTAGTTCACCCTTCAAAGCAATTTTGGACTTATTTTTCTGAAATGGCCAGCAGAGTCATCATTTGTATTACCCTTGATGTCCTAAACATCATCAACATGTCTTCTTACAATATTTACTTTATCTTCAGGTAAAAAAAAAACACCTTATTGGGGGTCAGTTCAGTTGAGTAGAAAAGGGGCTCCAATACAGTTATTTGTTTATTGGCTAAAACTTTCCTCACAGACAGTGCCACATGAACTCATGCATTGCTGTGATGAAGAGCCATGAGTTGTTGGCAAAATGTTCAGGTCATTTTTGTCAAAATTTTCCATGCATTTTTATCACTTTCAAGTAGTAAATTTCATTGACTGTCCAGTTGATACAAATTCATAATGAACAATCCCTCTGAAATAAAAATAAATAAAACGATTATCTACATTGTCTTGACTCTTGATTTGGATTGATGGCAGTTTCGGTCTTGGAGAATTGGCTAACTTACATTGTGTACTTTGATGCTTTGTTTCAGGGTGCACCCCTGTTTCATCAATGGTGACAACCTAGCACAAAACATTATCTTTCCTCTCCAAAAAGTCTTGGCAAATGTTGACCCTCCTTTGCTTTTGTTCTTTGGTGAGTTCCTTCAGGACATATTTACACACACATGGGTCCTATGTAATTTTTACTAACCAATGTCACCCCAATAAATTTAACCAAAAAAAAAAAAAGATTTTTAGTGAAGGTTTACCTGTTTCTCTATTGAGGTTTATTTGGTCTGCTATACTTCATACAGCTGGTCAACAATTTTGAGAATCAAGTCGATGAGCCTTTGCAATGATTTTTGTCAGTTCTGCTCACATTGGCCTTCCTGACCTCTCTTTGTCAGTGATACCTTCTTTCCTCTCAGAAAAATGTTTAATCCATTTGTACACTGTCATTTTCTTTGTGGCATTATCCCCATAAGCTTGGACTAACACATCCCTGTTTTCACTTCCACTGTTACCAAGTTTAACACAAAAATTAATGTTTGTTCACTGCTTTAAATAAAGTTTTGACATTTCTGTAAAGGCACACAAAAACAAACAACAACAATAATGAATGCCACGCAGCAAGACACTGTCACACATTGACACAAACACAGCTGTGAAACCTTGATATACCAAGGTTATAAAACCTTACCAAGTTGTGTGTACAGTGCTGACAACATAAGTGCATGGTGGCAAGTTTGTGAACTTAATTGTCTTATCTCAGACAACAATGCATTAAAAAGATTATGCATCATGATCTAGTGGGATTCATTCCAGGGGTACAAGTGTGGATTAATATGTACAAGTTGATCAATGTGATATACTATGTAAACAAAGTAAAAAAAATTCTAGGGGAAGCCAGGATGGCTCAGTGGGTTGAGCTCTCACTTTGCAGTGCTGGGGACCGGGGATTGAATCCTGGCCCTGGCCCGTGTGGAACCATATGCTGAACTGGGAGCTCCCCTGGTTCAGTTCTCTCTCTGTCTCTGTCTCTGTATCTCTCTCTGTCTGTCAAAAGTAAGTAAACAAAAATATTAAAAAAAATTCAACCATTAAAAAAAAATTCTATGTGATTATAACAATTGATATAGAAAAAGCATTTGACAAGATACAATATCCATTTATGATCAAAACTCTTAATAAAATGGGTATAGAAGGAAAGTAACCCAAAGTTATAAAGGCCATATATGATATACACTTAGCTAATATACTAAATAGTGAAAAACGGAATCTTTTCTTTTAAAATAAGGAACAAAACAGGGATGTTTCCTGTCACCACTGTTATTCAACAAAGTACTGGAAGTTCTACCCAGAACAATCAGGCAAGAGAAAGAAATAAAATGCCCAGGAATAAATTTAACAAAGAATGTGAAGTATTTATACTATATAAACTATAAGACACTATTAAAAGAAATTGAAGAAGACACAAAGAAACATTACTATATTCCATGTTTATGGACTTGAAGAATCAATACAGTTAAAATGTCCATGTTAACCAAAGCAATATATAAATTTAATACAATTCCCAATAAAATGCCAAAGACACTTTTTCAAGGAATAGATAAAAATATAATCAGATCTGTATGGATTCCCAAAACACCCCAAATTACCAAAGCAATCCTACAAAAAAATGAACAAGGCTGAAGTCATCATATTCCTAGACTTCAAATTATACTATAAAGTAATAATAAACACAAACAAACAAATAAACAACAACAAAAACATAGGGAATGCTTGGGTAGCTCAACAGGTTAAGTGCTTCCGTGCAACCATGAGGTCTGATAATCAAATCCCTGTCCTGACTCATGGAAACCCATATGCTAAGCTGCAGCATAGCTGGCAGCCATTGGGCTGGCAGTGAAGGTTTTTGCCTCCCATGCAAAAATAAATGAATGGGACTATATCAAACTAAAAAGCTTCTACACAGCAAAACACCATCAATAAAATAAATAGGCAACTAACTGAATGGGAGAAGATATTTGTAAACAATTCTTCTGATAAGGGGTTAATATCCAACATATATAACAAACTTTTACAACTCAACAACAACAAAAACAAACAATCCAATTTAAAAATGGTGTGGAGGACTTGAACAGACACTACTCCCAAGATAACACAGAAATGGTGAACAGATATATGAAAATGTATTCAACTTCACTAGCTATTAGGGTAATGTAAATCAAAACCACAATGAGCTATCAACTCATACTTGTTAGAATGGCTATCATCAACAAAACAAATGATAACAAGTGTTGGAGAGGATGTGGAGAAAACAACACTCATATGCTGTTGGTAGGAATGTATATTAGTACAGCCACTAGGGAAAACAATATGGAGGTTTCTCTAAAAATTAATAATAGAGTTACCATATGATCCAGCTGTTCTTGTTCTGAGTATCTACCCAAATATCTGAAACTTTATTCCACAAAGACATATGTACCCTGATGTTTATTGCAGCACACTTCATGGTGGTCAAGACATGGAAAGAAACAAAGTGTGCTTCGATAGATGATTGGATAAAGCTGTGGTACATATACACAATGGAATACTACTCAGCAATAAGAAGAAATGAATTATTACCATTTGCAACAACATCAATGTATCTTGAGACTATCATACTAGGTGAAATAAGTCAGACAGAAAAACCAAGAACCATATAATTTTACTTATGTGGAATATAATACTGAAAGCAACAAAGAAACAAAAACGCATGGACACAGACAATAGTGTACTGGTTGCCAAAGGGTAAGGGGGGATAGTAGAGGAGGGAGGGGTGGTCAAATACATGATGATGGAAGAATAACTCTGGGTGGTGAGCACACAATGCAACACATAGATTATGTATTATAGAATTGTACACCTGAAACCTACATATTTTTATTAATACTAACAAAGTGTCACCTAAATAAATGTAATAAATAAAGAAAAAATCAAGCAGGAATGTAAAATACCTCAACATATAAAGCACATATAAAAGAAATTTTAAAATAAAGAATTACCTTAGAATAATTGACAAAAATTGACATAAACTATTAACTGTTTCTTTAAATCTCACTTGATTCTTATAACAAAACACAATAAAGGGGGATTCCAGGATGGCTCAGCAGGTTGAGCGCTTGCCTTGCAGCCCCAAGGTCCAAGGATCAAATCCTGGCACTGGCCCTCGTGGACACTTATGCTGAACTGGGGTGTAGCCCTTAGTACAGTTCACACTGGGGAGAGCTTCCCATGTGGTAGGCCCCTGGTTTGGTCCCCAGCTCACGGGGGCATGCTTCCCATGCAGAAGGCCCCAGCCTTGTTCCCACCCTGTGTGGCCCCCATGCCCACCTGCGTGGAATGAAA
>PVKE010053050.1:0-10159 GCA_004027555.1 Craseonycteris thonglongyai
CCCCCCCCCCCCCCCAGATACAAGGAAACCTTTTCTCTTAAGCTAACTACGACTTAGAACAATTTGGTAAATCATACCTTTGTAAATAGAATTGAAACATTTTTTTCTCACTACATGATCCCTGCAGAATTCAGAAAATAGGTGAGTACTCTTATTTTCATGGTAATATTGTTATTTGCATAAGTTCAATAAGAATCTGTTCTTGTATAGGACACAATTGGAAAGTGGTTATGTTACCAAGGCTTTGAATGGAATGCCAAATTAGAGAAACATATATAGACTCAGGTATGACCACACAGCTTTAAGGAACCACCCTCAAGAGAGCACAAAATTGGGGAAGCCAAGATGGCTCAGTGGATTAAGCGCTTGCCTTGCAGTCCTGGGGTCCGAAGATCGAATCCTGGCCCCAGCCCATGTAGACCCATATGCTGAACTGGGGTATGTTTCCCATGTGGAAGGCCCCCAGTTCGGTTCTCACCAAGGTAAGCTTCCCATGTGGGAGGCCCCCGGTTTGGCCTCCAGGTCGAGGGGGTGTGCCTCCCATGTGGGAGACCCCCTGCCCAGTTCCCACCCTATATAGCCCCCTGCCCACCTGTGTGGAACAAAACTATGTCGAAAACTGATGCTGTACAACTATGGAGACTGCTCTGGGCCCTCCCCCTTCTCTCTGTCTGTCTCTCTGTCAAAACAATACAATAAATCTTTAAAAAAGAGAGAAAGAGCACAAAATCTTAACTATCATGTAAGCCAACCCTGCCTTGCTTTCCCCCACCCTCATTTAATCTTCCTTACACTTTATTCTTAATTCCAAATGCATAAGAAGCTGCAAACTGCCATTCTGTAGAACATTTGAGATCTTGCTTCTTGGCAATTGTCATCAGTTTTGGCTCAAATAAACTCATAAAACCCCCCTACGAGTTTCGATGGTGCCTATGCCGACACATCAAAGAAGATATTTTTCAAAAATAAATCTAAGATTCCATCTGAACAGCAAGAGTTTGTGGTATTTGAACCAACACCACCCTCTCCCTCCCCCTTTCCAGCTCAGTGAGATGGAAGCTCTATTCCAGAGTGGTGTAGCCAAGAATACAGGGCTCCTTCAAAGATGCAGCTCCTAGTTGGGAGGTTATCTTCCCAGAAGGAAAAGGACATCAGCTTTTTCATTCTGCTTTCAGATACCTATTGCTGAAGATAAGTTCTGGGCTAATGTAGGAGAGAGGTGGGGGGTCCTGTCTTTCACTCAGCCCCCTTTGGTGGGACAGAGACTCTAACCTGAGCATGGTGCAACTGAAAATAATGGGGCCCTCATCATCCTTGCTCTGGTTGGTAAGGTAGTTCCACACTGGCAGAGCAAGTTGGGAAGGCCTGAGGCTGTGAACTGCCACCTTTAGCACTCAGATCCTAACATGGGGATGTCACCAGAGAGAAGCAACTCATTCAGCCCACCTCCAATGCCTATTCATAGTCTTGGTTTGGCGATTTTGCTTGGAGAGAGAAGCAAGTTGCAAAAGAGCTCCGAATTTCAGCATAAGGGGTACATTGGTTGGTAAAAATTAAGGCATGCTGGGATAGCTCAGCAGGTTGAGCACTTACCTGGCAACCACAAGGTCCAGGGACTGAAACCCAGCCCTGGCCCGTGCAAACCCATATGTTGAACTGTGCTACAACTGGTCACCACCAGGATGACTCAGTGCCGAAGGTTCTCACCTCCCATGCAGGAGGCCCCCAGTTTGGTTCCCACCCCACTCAGCCCCACATCCACCTGTGGAGAATGAAACAGTGTCACAACTAATGATGTACAAGTATGGAGACTGCTCTGGGCCCTCCCATCTTCTCTCTCTCTCCCTCTCTCACCCTCACCTTCTCTCAAACAATAAATTAAAAAAAATTACATAGGTTCCACGTGTACAACTCTACAACACATCAGCTATGTGTTGCATTGTGCGCTCACCACCCAGAATCAGTCCTCCTTCCATCACCATATATTTTCAGGACAAATCTTCAACACTAATCTAGGGGACCCCTTTCAAAGGAGCTCTAATTTGATTGGATTAGCTTGTGTAATATAGGCCCCAGGACATTCCTGAAAATAACAGAGTAATTATGCTGCAATTAGTGGAACTCCACTGGTGGGTCTGGTCAGGAAAAGAGACAGAGAAACCTGTCAAAACCATTGTCATATCAGGGTAAGTGGGTGCACCTCTTAAGGACCAACATCAGAGGCTTAACACTAGTGGATGGAGGCAGGGAAAGCAGAGATAGACTTCAATAAAATAATCCAGCCAGTCATAAATAACAATAAGCTCCAAAGAGTGGGTGAATGGGCCTGTACCCAGTCATTTTAGTATATTACTTAAAATGTCCAGTTTCCAACAAAAATATGCAGCTTGCAAAGAAACAGGAAAGTATGACCCATACACAGAGGGTGGGGAGAGCAAGTGATAGAAACTGCCTGTGTGCGCCCAGATGAAAGATTTAACACATACTTCAATGTAGCCATTACAAATACTTCAGGACAGATATGTCCAACCTGCAGCCCAGGACGGCTTTTAATGTGGCCAACTCAAATTCTTAAAACATTATGAGATTATTTTGTGACCTTTTTTTTTTTTAGCTCATCAGATAGCGTTAGTGTTCGTGTATCTTCTTCCAATGTGGCGCAGGGGGGAGGCCAAAAGGTTCAACACTGCTGCTTTAAGAGAACTAAAGGAGGGGAAGCCGGGATGGGTTACTTTGCAGTGCTGGGGACCGAGGATCGAATCCCAGCCCCGGCCTGTGCAGAACCATATGCTGAACTGGGGAGTGCCCCCAGTTCAGTTCTCTCTGTCTCTGTCTCTGTCTCTGTATCTCTATGTGTCAAAAAATTAATAAATAAAACTTAAAAAAAAAGAGAACTAAAGGAAAGCATGCTTTAAAAAAAAAGTTATGATAACAATGTTGTATTAAACAATATCAATAGGTTAAAATTTATATAAATAGAAACATGGCCGTATGAGGGGGTACTCCTTGAAATCTCCCCTGGAAGTTACAACAAACTGAACAGCTATAATTCAACAAAGGATTTCCTGTGAAACACACAAGCACGTTGAGATATCTGTGCATGAAAACCTCTGAAGGTGGGGGAATTGGACCAAACAGGGGAGGAGGGAAGTGCAGAGGTGGGGGCACGGTACACAGCCCGGAGCTCACCGGGGTCCTGCTACAGGGGAGCATTGAGACTCTTCGGGTGCCCTTTCTGTGGCCCCAGCAGTCCTGCCTGAGGGATCAGCACACAATACTGCAGAACCCAGCGATCAGGTCAGAAATCTTGGGGGCAAAGACCTAATACTGAAGAGCAAAAGCCCTCACTGCCAGTCAGAAAACAAAGCCACAGCCTGTCCACGTCTCTCCACCCTCCCAGAGCTAGGCTGACCAGGTGTACCGTTTGAAACAGGCCAGAAAACAACAGTACTGTCCCATTTCCAACTACATCTGGTCAGCCTACCCAGAGCTTGACTTCCCCACCCCATTCCAGTGCTTCAGCAGGCTCCAGAAGAATAAAACAAAAAAACTACCAAGTGTCAGATTAAAGAGCAGAATACCTAGCCCTGAGAATTGGAAAGACGGTTCCTGGGTGTCAGATGCACAGTGCAGCTAATTCCGGGGACAGGGAAGAAGCTGTAGGGGCGAGAGAGCTGGGGTCTGGCATTTGCCATTGCTTGGAGCCACAAACACACCTGCCGCCTCTTCCAGCCCACCCTGCCCCCACCTTTCACAGCTGATCGCTGCGGGGGCACCCAGGGCTGCTGAGACACAAGCTCTGCATCTGGCTCCAGGGGGCAGCATTGGGGTTTTTGAGGCTCAGAACCCCATTGCTCACCACATCCTCCCACAGGGGTGGTGCCCTGAGACCAAGGCGACCTGGCCATAGAGGAGAAGCCCACCTCCCAGGAAATCTCCCACCACACAAGAACGACGCAAGAGAAAATAAAATGCTGAAGCTCGAGAGAAAACGCTTTAGCGCCACCTATTGGAAAGCAAAAGGAAAGACCTCTTCATATGAACCTGAATAATCCACTCCCGTAAATGCCCAGAAGAGAAATCCATTAATTGCCATGAATAACCAAGGTAACAAGTCAGCCAGAAAGAAAATGAAAAATCTCCAGAAAATGAACTTAAAGACATGGAAATATGTGACTTAAATGACAGAGAATTCAAGAAAAACTCAATGAGATGCAAGAAAACTCAGATAGGCAGTTTAATCAACTCAGAAATAAAATCAATGAACAAAATTAATATTTTACCAAAGGACTAAAATTTTTAAAAAGAACCAAATAGAACTTATGAGGCAGAAGAACTCAATAAAAGTAGTAAAGAATGAAATAGGTAGATTAGGAAATAGCTGACCAGATTGAGGAAAGAATTAATGATATCGAAGATAGAAATGTGGAAACAACACAGATGGAAGAAGAGAGAGACTTGAGAGTTAAAAGAAATGCTAGAACTCTTCAAGAACTATCTGACTCCATCAGAAAGAGCAACCTAAGAATAATGGGTTGGGAAAGCCGGGATGGCTCAGTGGGTTAAGCACTCGCTTTGCAGCCTCGGGGACCAAGGATCGAATCCTGGCCCTGGTCCATGTGGACCCATATGCTGAACTGAGGTGTGCTTCCCATGCAGGAGGCCCCCAGCCCAATTACCACCCTGCATGGCCCCCACCCACCTGTGTGGAGCAAAACCATGTCAAAAAAAACTGATGCTCTACAACTATGGAGACTGCTCTGGGCCCTCCCCCTTCTCTCTGTCTCGGTCTGTCTCTGTCTCTGTCAAAAACAATAAAGTAAATTAAAAAAAAAGAAAAAAATAATGGGTTTACCAGAAGGAGAAGAGAGCCAGAAGGGCACAGAGAGTCTATTTAAACAGATAACCGGGGAAGCCTGGATGGCTCAGTGGGTTGAGCACTCATCTTGAAGCCCCAGGGTGTGAGGATCATATCCTAGCCCCAGCCTATGTGGATCCATATGCATAACTGGGGTGGGCCCCCAGTTCAGTACTCACCGGGGCAAGCTTCCCATGTGGGAGGCACCCGGTTCAGCTCCCGCCCCAGGCGTGCTTCCCATGTAGGAGGCCCCCAGCTCATGGGAGCATGCCTCCCAGGCCCCCTGTCCGGTTCCTGCCCTTCACAGACCCGTGCCCACCTGTGGAATAAAACTATATGGAAAACTAATAACATACAACTATGGAGACTGCTCTGGGCCTTCCCCCTTCTCTCTATCTCTGTCTCTGTCTCTCTGTCAAAAACAATAAAATAAAAATTAAAAAAACAAACAAAAAAACAGCCAACGAGAACTTCCCAAACCTATGGAAATAGCTGGATCCTCAAAGCCAAGAAGCAAGCACAGTATCCAATTACCTCAATCCTAACAGGCCTTCTCCAAGGCACATTATATTGAAGCTGTCAAAAATTAATGACAAAGAAAGAAGTCTCAAGGCAGCCAAGGAAAAGAATATAACCTAGAAGGGAAAGCCCATTAATTCATCAAACTTTTCAGCAGAAATTCTATAAGCCAGGAGGGAGTAGAATCAAATATTCAGACCATTGAAAGAAAAATTACCAGCCAAGATTAATATATGCAGCAGTTATCCTTCAGATACTAAGGAGAAATTAAGACAGTCCAAATATATAGAAACCGAGGGAATTTGCCACCACAAAGCCTGCATTATAGGAAATACTGAAGGAGCCTATTTGACCTAAACAAAAAGTTAAAAGGATACAAAATCATGTCCAAAATTACTAACAGACAGACAGAAGCAGGAAATGGCAACCCCTACACAGAACAATATAAAGGGGTAAAAAAAAAAGAGAGAGAGAGAACATAAAAAGAAAAAGAGAGGAAGACAACTTGCTACTGCAACTCAGAAATCAACTCATAGCATAAATAGGGATAATTTGTGACAACAAAAACATAAAAGGGGAGGGAGTAAAGGTCTGAATTTGCAAAAGGGAATGGAGATAAGTATGCTGAAGAGAAAGGACTACTGTAAATATGAAACTTTTTTTACATAAACTTAATAGTAACTACTAGTCAAAAAAAATCTAGAATTGAGGCACATAACATAATAAAAGAAGAAACATATTAATAATCACCCTAAATGTAAATGGACTGAACTCACCAATAAAAATACAGAGAAGCAGATTGGATCAAAAACAAAGCTCAACAACACACTGCCTGCAAGAGACACATTTCAGCTACAAGGACAAATGTAGACTCAAAGTGAAAAGGTGGAAAACAATACTCCAACAAATGGCATCCAAAGAAAAGCAGATGTAGCCAAACTTATATCTGGTAAAACAGATTTCAGGATAGAAAAGGCAACAAGAGACAAAGATGGATATTTCATAATGATAAAGGGAACAATACAAGAAGACATGACTTATCGAGGGAACACCAAAATACACAAAGCAACTACTAACATAACTAAAGGGGGATTTCCAATCAAGATGGTGGAGTAGGTAAATGCTGTGCTCACCTCCTCTCGGGACATCAATGACAACTAAACCACAGAACAACCATCACTGAGAATTGCCTGAAGTCTAGCTGAACCAAAGCCCTACAACTACAGACATACAGAAGTAGTCCCCTTGAGACTGGTAGGAGGGCCAGAGATGTGAAACAGGCTGCTCCCACAACTGCATGTGACTACTGAAAACTAGGAGGAATATCTGTGGAGGTCCTCCCCACAAGGAGTGAGGGGTCCCAACCCCACACCAGGCTCTCCAGCCCGGGGTTCCACTGCTGGGCTAGAGGGGTGGCTTTCTCCTGGAGGGAGGAACTGGCAGAATCACTGTTTTGTTGAGCCCTCCCCCTCCCTGTGTACAGACACAGGCAAATGACATACTTGAGCCTCTATCAAACCGGCCCTCTCCTTTTATCTGTTCTGCCCTACTCATTCCCTGAGGCCCTGCTCCACCCAACTTTCTGACCCAAACAAGCTCCTCCAATGGCTTTTCTGCACAACCTGTCTCAGTTCATGCTTAGCTGTGCCTGTACCTCTGGCTGAGCAGCCCTAAGCCAGGTAATAGCAGCAGTTGGCCTCACTTGGCAGCTTAGCTTCTCCCAGGCACCTCCAAGCCCAGTACAAGTGGCAACCATCTACAAATCACTGTAGCTCATACCAAGTGTTCCCAGAAACAATACACCAGGTGGCCAGCTTCAGACCACACGACAGTACCACCCAACCACCTCCACAAAAATACGTATCTAAAGGGCAGATCCCAGTGTCGTGGCCATCTCCCTGCAATCTATCCGATAGCCTGTAACCACAGTGACATTAAAAAAAAAAAGATTGTGTCCGCTTCTTGAAAACTCTATTTCCCCATTATCTACAGAATATAATCAGAGCTCCTCAGCTTAAAGTCTCTGGCCCCAATTTCCCTTTTGAAACCTCTCTGGGTTTATTTATGGCTTATATGACAAGCACTGGGCCAGTCACTGCGGAATTCACAAACTAATTGGGAGATAGGGATATAGATTAACTTTAATAGGGTGTGGTAAACCATATTACAGGGTCTGAGAGGACACAGATAGTTTCAATGAATTACAAAACACGAGGTTTTTGCCCTCTGAAGGTTCACAAGTTCAGTCTAGAACTGCAATGTCCACCACGGTGGCTATCAGTCACATTTCAAGTGCTCCACAGCCCCAAGAAGCCAGTAGTATCATATTGCACAGTACAGCATAGATTGTTTCAATCATCCATGGAAGGAGGGGTTACTATAGGTGCTTCAAAGAGAGCAAGGACCATTTTCCATATGTGTACTGTAGTGCTAGCCAGCAGTCTCTCAACCCAATTCACCCACTCACCTTCTGCACACATACACACACCTTGGTTGGGATGTATTTTGAAGTAGCACAGGCTCCCGATAGAAATAATGCATGCAAATACTTTTATAAACTACTAAGTGATAAAGAAATGTGATGGGGGAAGCTGGGATGGCTCAACGGGTTGAGCGCTTGCTTTGCAGCCCCAGGGACCAAGGATGGAATCCCGGTCCTGGCCTGTGTGGATCCATATGCTGAACTGGGGTGTGTTTCTCATGCAGGAGGCTCCCAGTTCGGTTGTTAACCCTGGTTCAGGTGTTCGGTTGTCAGCCCTGGTTCAGGCCCCTGGCTCAAGGGGGTGTGCCTCCCATGTGGGCGGTCCCCAGCCCAGTTCCCACACAGCACATCCCCGCCCACCTGTGAGGAACAAAATCAAGTCAGAAAGCTGATGACGTGCAACTACAGAGACTGCTCTGGGCCCTCCCCCTTCTCTCTGTCTGTCAAAAACAATAAAATCTGTAAAAAAAAAAGAAAAAAAAGAAAGAAATGTGATAGAATACATTCAGTTTTTCCTTTCATTGCAGCTTTGGTTACGTCAAGCAAACTCTAGCTCTTATTGAACTTCTCCCTTTCCTCCCATTCCCACCATTTATGCCAAAGGGTTCTGAAAAGTTACACACAGGCATTTATACCCGGTAAAAAGCCAGATTACACCTACCTGATGCTTCTACAAGCCATCTACCCAGGAACCTACTTCACCACCTGCCTTTTCTCCTTTCATTTCCCCTAGAAAGGAAGGCCACAAATTAAAATTTCCAAAATATTTATTTTGAGATTGGAGAATAACAGGAAAACTAAGTAATGAGAATTGGATCCTCATCTGGGTCTTCTGGGACACTGGAAGTAGCACCCTCTTCTGAAGCACGATGCTTCTCCAGTTTAGCAATCAATTCTTTCGCTGGGTTGAAGACGCCATTGGTCTGCTGGTCACAGACATAGCAGCGCGGGGTGGTACGGAAATGCTGCAGTGCACATTTCTCACAGAAATAGTGCTTGCACTTGGTGACAACTGGGTTTTGGAAGGTCTGGCGGCAGATCAAACACTTGAAGGGTATTTCATCATCATCGCTTCCTACTTCATAGTTTTCATCCTCATAGACACCATAGCGACCCTCATCAAGTTCACGTTCGATCTGCCACCCATGCTTGTAATCGGAACGGTCATGGAGGAATTTGCAGCTATCTCCGAAGCCGCAAAAGCCAGTCTCCTTGTAATCTTTACAAATGTCAGGCTGGTAATCCCAGCGCACGGTGGCACGCAGATGCTCGGGCGCTCGGATGGGGCCCTTCCGCACCATTCCGGAGGAGGCATTGCCCATAGACGTATCCTTGGGCTTCATGTATTTCTGATAGTTATTGATTCCCCGATAGATTTTGTCATCCTCCTTGCCTCTCAGCTCCTCCTGGATCTTCTGGCTGCGCTCAAAAATGGCTTGTGCGTCGCGTTCCTTCTCCGTGTCCAGCTCGTAGACAGCAGTCGCCCCCATGTCCTCCGGCCCCACGGGTTTCGCCGAGCGGGTGGACTTGTAGACCACACCGACACTTTCCGGCTTGGTCTCCTCCTCCTCCTCCTCCTCGCTACTCAAGTCGCCGTAAGCCGCTTTCTGCTTACCACTGCTGCGGGTCTTCTGGATCATGGGGTTGTGGGTCGCCCGCTTCTTTTCCGGGCGAACCACAGTGCTTCCTTCGTCACTGCTGCTGCTGTCTCCGGGCTCTTGACTACAGATCGGGCGCTTTCTGCGGCCTGCGGCCCCTTTTTGCCCAGGCTTTTTGAACAGGAAGGTGCACACCTGGTCTGTTGTCTTTCCCGGAGAAAGCTGTTCAGCCATTTTCAAGTCCCGACTTCCGAAACGGTGGCAGCTGCGGTAGTCGGGGTTGCGTGGGGTCGCTTTACGTCAGTGCGCGGCGAGATCTCGGCGCAGAATCAGAAGCAAAATGGGCTGCGGACAAACTGAATTTAACGATGCGAGAGCGCGACACTTTTGAGCTCTGCCGGACTCCGTCGTTTCCTCCGGAAGCGTACGTGACCCCGCCCAGCCGCGGGCTGCCGCGAGGGTTACTGGGAAGGGACCGCAGCCTGGTCACTTTTAAGGGTCCTGGAACGTTCGGTTTGGCCTTGGTCATTTGTTCGTGATGTGGTTCGAGATCCTCCCTGGGGTCGCCATCATGGCCGCGTGCTTATTCATCCCCGGAGTGGCCACTGCGCACATCCACAGGTTCACTAATGGGGGCAAGGTAAGGCGGCTTCTCGGGCTCCTTGGTCTCCGTGGACTGACGTTGCGTAATGGGTGATGGGA
>PVKE010053051.1:0-10158 GCA_004027555.1 Craseonycteris thonglongyai
GATATAAGGTGATGGAAGGGGAACTGATACTGAGTGATGGGCACATAATACGATGCATGAATGATGTGATGTGGTCTTGTACATCTGTAAACTGTCTAATTATTACCAACCAATGTAACCTCATCAAATTTAACAATAAATTTAAAAAAAGAAACAAAAAAGAACAAACAAACAAACAAAAAAGAACTATGTTGTATTCAAAGCCCAGAGTATCAACATTTGGAGTTTAATTAGAGTTAGTAAATCATTAAGGTTTCTTGTTTGAAAAAGAGGCAAACAACCAAATGGGACAAAATATTTGTGAACAACACCTCCAATAAGGGTTTGATATCCAAAGTGTATAAAAAGTTTGTACAACTAAACAACATAAAAACAATCAATTAAAAAATTAGTAGAAGACCTGAACAGATACTTCTTCCAAGAATACATGCAAATGGCTAACAGATATACAAAAAAATGTTCAACATCATTAGCTATTAGGGAAATGCAAATCAAACCACAATGACATACCAGCTCTCACTTGTTAGAATGGCTATAATCAACAAGACATGCAGTAAGTGTTGGAGAGGCTGTGGAGAAAAAGAAACCCTCATACACTGCTGGTAGGAATGTAAACTGGCATAGCAACTATGGAAAAAGTTATGGATGTTCCTAAAAAAATTCAGAATAGAATTACCATATGACCCAGAAATCCCTTTTCTCGGTATCTACCACTAGAAATTTGAAAAAATTTATCTGTAAAGACCCCTATGTTTGTATGTACCCCTATGTTTGTTACAGCATTATTCATAGTTGCTAAGACATAGAAATAACCAGTGTCCTTTGAGAGATGATTGAATAAAGAAGATATGGTATATACATACAATGGAATATTACTTGGCTATAAGAAAAAGATGAAATACTGCCATTTGTGACAACATGGATGGATTTTGAGATTATCATAGTAAGAGAAATGTCAGACAGAAAAAGTCAAGAACCATATGACTTCACTCATATGTGGCAGATGAAAGTAACAAATAAACAAGACAAACACAAAAAATATAGACACAGATAACAGTTTAGTGGTTACTTGAGGATAAGAGGGGAGCGGGTGGTAGAAGAGAGTAAGAGGGAATCAAATACATGGTGATGGAAGGAAAACTGACTCTGGATGGTGAACACACAATGCAATATATAGATGATGTATTACAGAAATGTATATACTTGAAACCTATAAATTTTGCTATCCAATGTCACCCCCAAAATATTTAATAAAGATTATGAAAAATAAAAAGATTTGTTGTTTGAAAACAGGATTGTAACTATGAAAATTTGTACTTTGTTCTAATAAAATCTTGGAAGAATACATAGATGAACTCTACATGTCATGAAGATATATGCTTGTAGGAAACTTCAAGTCTGTTCTTGATAGCATGAAAAAAATATATCTCAGTGAAGGTAAAAGAGAAAAAACAGGAGAAAATGTTAGAGAATGTGCTATACTCTAGTTACTGAAAGAAGATCTTGTTCCTACTCTTAGAACTGGAATAATTTGGACTCTGAAATTATGCCTCGGGATGGCTCCAAGGCGGGAATGGGCTGGTTATATCAGGAAGTGCTTTTTACCTAAGGAGTTAAAGACCTTGTAATGGGAGGGAAAAATACCGATCTCAGTTGAAAGAAAAACAGTATTGGATGGCAGATTTAAAGCTCAAGACAAAGCAAAAAATAAGAGTGGTCAGAGGCTGGAAGGATTAAGGGTGAGCTAGTACCGGTATGTTATGGAAAAGTTTGTAACAAGCAACTCACAAACAAAGCAATAGACAATAGAGCAAGACAGTAGTTGGATTACCCTCACAGAGGATGAGAGTGGGTGTGGGCAGGGATATTAAAATGGGGCACAGGCAACAGCTTGAAACAGCCAGAGAGCATGAACCAGGAAAAGAAATCAAGTATATATATATATATATATATATATATATATATATATATATATATATATATATATATATATAATGGTATGAGGGAATTTTCAGATTCTCTGTAATCTGTTAAAAGTGTAACATCATTATGTAAAGCATAGATTTTATAATCAAATAGGCTTAATTTGAAACCTAGCTCTGCAGGGCTCTGTGATATCAGGCAAGAAATTTAGCTCAACATTGGCCTCAAATCCTTCACCCATAAAATGGGTATTATAATGATGGTGCCAACATCACTGTGATATCACAAAGATTAAATAACATAATACATTTAAGTAGTTGTACCATGTATATATTAATTCCTATATAAATGTTAGTCTATTCTTATTAATTTGTAGCAAAATGTAAACTATCTGATAAATTCTTTATTTACTTTGAAGTAAAAATTTCCTATCTTAAGTCCATTAGCTTATTTGTTATAGAAGATTTTGTCAGAGGGATAGAAATAAGACCTTTGGTGGAAGTGATCTTGCCGTTTCATCACCAGTAATTCTTTAATTCAGTGTACTTATAAAGCACCTGATTTTTTTTTTTTAATATGCCCATTCTGATTCAATTGCTCTAGCATGAGAACCTCAGGTTCTGCATTTCTACCAAGCTGCCAGGTAATGCTAATACTGCTGGTCCATGCATCACACTTTAAGTAGAAATGCCCTAGAATACCTGAAAATGAGTAAAGAAAACATGGCAGGAAGTCAGGCATTTAACATGGACTTCAGGAAGGCAAACTTCTGATGTAGCAAGAAATGTTGGTAAGATTTCTTGAACTGAGATCTAAAAAGAAGATTCCTCAAATTGAATACCAATTATATAAGATGTAGTTTTCAAAAATGATATTCTGGTTTTATCATTTCAAATAATCCTAAAGGGGATTTCTATATAACCACACACATAATTTAAAAAAATAACAGAATGTGAAAAGAATAAGGTAAGCTAGTCCTGCAAAAATAAAATTAGTAAGTTGTACACTCTAGAATTTGGGGTTTTTAAAACAACCTAAAATTAATTTTGAAGATATTTTTATAATAAGAAGCATACAACAAAATAAGCCTTCTATACAAAGATTAAACCTTCAACAGATTATGGAGAGAACACAGAACTCCTCAGTTCTTAGCTTACTTGTGATTCTCTAAACTCTAAAATGTACCAATTAAAATTGATACAAAGGACAAAAAGTTTAGCATACAATTAAGTACAGCCTATCCCATTCATTGAGAAGATGGACTCTGCATCCCAGCAACCTGAATTCATGACATTACTATGTACTTGGGCAAGTTGCTTAATCTCTCTTGCTCAATTTTCCTGTACACAATAATAGTATTACTGTATAAAGCTGCTAGAATGATCAAATGAAACAAAATATATAAAACATTTAAATAGTGGCCAGCACATAACAAGCACTAGATGTTAGCTGTTGTTATTTATTCTGAGTGCTGCACTTTAAGAGCACTGTTGATAAGTAACCTGGTCGAGAGACAAGTGACCAAGAAAGCGAGAGTTATAATCATTTTATAAGGAAGGTGAAAATCTCTCATGCTGTGAGGCTGGAACTGAGATTTGAGAAGGGCAGAAGGGACAGGAAACAGGATAGCTCTCTGCAAAAATGAGAAAATGAGTGCCCTGGATCTAGGATATTGAAGAGGACAATAATGGCAACAAAATTGGAAACCACATAGAGGAAGATTGAGGTTCAAATAAAGGAAAACTTTACTTATACAAAGTAGAATGGGATGCCTCTAGAGGTATTTAAGCAGGATTTAGAGAACGTGTTGTTAGAGACAATAAATATGAGGCTGAATCATTGAACGGCAGGGAGGGTTAGCTAACTGGTTCATTAGATCCTTCAGCTCTATCCCCTTCATTTTACAGTTAAGAAATGGAAGCCCAGAAAAATGAAGGAAATTGACCATAGATGGACACAGAAATAATCAGCTGCAGATTCTGGGTCAGAGAACCCAGTTTACCAAATTCCCACTCTAAAGCTCATTTTTTTGTTGTTGTTGTTGATGATGTCTTCTCACCTACAAAAGTAAAGTATTTTCCAGAACAGGTAGGGATGTGCACCCAAGTACAAGTACGAGGAAAGCGTACAAGTGGAGCAAAGAGTACTTGAGAAAGAGTGAAGAAAGCAAGCCATATAGAATAAAGTCACTGAGTCTTAGATTCATAATGTCTAGGGTTTCTCTGGTCACTTTTTCTATGCTATTCCCAAACATGAGTTTATTTGTATGTATATCTGATCATAGAGCATCCCAAAATGTGAATTTAATGAGTGTAAACTATATAAATTTGACAATGTATTTGCCAATTTTGCTTCATATGTTCCAAATTTTCATTTGAAGTAAATGTATGTTAGGTTTCAGTTCAATGGTCATATATATCAGTTGATTTTTCTCTATCTTCTTATCTATGTATGGATTATACTTAAGCTTTACAGGAGAACCATTTTAAAAGATATGAACTTCAACACAGAAACTCACTAACAGAGATGATAGATCCTGATGACTGATAGCCAGCAAACTGTGGAGTTGTACCTGCTCTCTTCAGTTTCTGAATTTAGGAAAACTGCTTAACATCTAAAATTTCAGCTTTCACCTCTGTAAGGTGGAAATAACAATAGTACCTACGACACAAAATTTTGAGGTTTATTTAAAATGATTGATGCTGGAATACTACTTAATTTTTATTTTTGTTTTATTCAGTTTTTTTAAAGATTTATTTTTATTGTTTTTTGACAGAGAGAGAGACAGACAGAGAGAGACAGAGAGAAGGGGGAGGACCCAGAGCAGTCTCCATAGTTGACAGCATTAGTTTTCCATATAGTTACACTCCACAGGTGGGCGCAGAGCTGCGCAGGGCAGGAACTGGGCCAGGAGCCTCCCGCATCGGTCCCAGCAAGAACTGAACCAGGGTACACCCCAGTTCAGCATATGGGTCCTCATGGGCCGGGGCCAGGATTCGATCCTCTGGCTCCGGGACTGCAAAGCATGTGTTTAAACCACTGAGCCCTCCCAGCTTCTCCTTATTCATTTTTTTATGTCCAATTTTCATGTGAAAAAGGATTCAAAGACAAGAATTAGCAACGTGAAAATAACGACAAGCTAGCAAGGAGCATGTAGTCAATCTGATTCTACCGTGATGAAGTGTTTTGGTGTTAGGCTCAAGGAAAGTACGTGCATTGATGGTTTGATAACAAAAGAGGTTCTCTCTATGGATGCAGAAACTCATGATTGAAAGACAGCTCATAGGCCATTCAGGCCACCTGCCCATCTGCTGCTCTAATTACCTCTACCATACTTCCACCGGGACATCAACAAGCCTATGCTTTAATATCTCAAGAGATATCACGTTACTTTAACTTTATTTATCAGTAATAACAAAACTGAGTGAAAGAAAGAAGAAATTTTCTTCACTTAAAACTCGGTTTATAGAAGAGTTTATTCTACTTTTTCAGGCATCAATCACATAAAGAAGAACATACAAGATTAAGTCATGGATTAATTGATAAGCTGTAATATTAGATATTTCAAGTTTATTAGTAATTAAATAATTTACAAAGATTAACTGGGCAATGAACCATACATGCCAAATAGGTTTTATAATCAGAGATTATTTTTTCACGGTGGGAAAGATGGCAATGTTTCAGAAATTATTCTTACCCCCTAAACTTCTCAAAATGTTCAATGTTATGAGGTCCCTCCTTTATCTTTCCTTTCATATGAATAGGTGCCTCATGAGAGCAAAGTCTCTATTTATTGACAGATATCCCCCCAGGTGCCTAGAAAAATACTTGACATATAAGTAGCACTTAATATTAGTTGATACATGAATAAAAAGTGAATGCATTGACAAATGGTAGAAAGGTAGCTCATGAAAGCTGCTTTAAGTTTGCCAGATTTAATAAACAAAAGGAACTTCTGGGGATGCTGGGATAGCTCAGTGGGTAAGCACTTGCATCGCAATCATGGGGCCTGGGGTTTGATTCCTGGCTCCAGTCTGTGCAAACCCCACATGCTGAACTGCGGCTCTATTGATAATCGGTGAGATGACTCAGAGGAGAACATTCTTGTCTTCCATGCAGGAAGTCCCTGATTCAGTTCCCACCCCACGTGGCCCCACATCCACCTGTGTGGAATGAAACCATGTCACAGATAATGATGTACAACTATGGAGACTGCTCTGGGTCCTCCCTCTTTTCTCTCTCACACCTTTAAAAATAAAATAAATCTTTAAAAAAATAAAGAGGAACTTCTTATGGTAATAAAAAATAAGTTGTTTATTTGAAATTCAAATTTGACTCATCATCCTGTATTTTATCTAGCAATTCCATACTTAGGGGGAAAATAAAACTAAGGGCAAACACATGTGAAATAATCAATATTTACCTGTAATAAAGAAATAAATAAAATTTCTTCCAAGACTGTTGATAAACATCAGAAAGCCACAATACTTGCATATGTTTAAAATAAAAAAATAAACACTTTAAAAGAATCAAGGCAAAGCCTTTTTCAAAACACAGTTAGTTTTTTAAATCTGGCCAGGCTCAAAGAGATATTATAACCTGTCCTATCGGGTGTGTGTGTGGGTGTGTTTTAGGATAAATCCCCAAACAGCTTTTAAGTGTTTTCTATACTTTATCCTTCTCTACTTAGAGGTCATTGGGGATGAGTTGTTGCTGTTGGTTGCAAGCACAGCCTTACACTTTTTGGGTTTCATTGTACAGTATTAACAGAATCATTACATTAAAACTAAAATAAATATAGATTTACAGTGCCAAACCCTTAAACAGAATTATTTTATTCATTGATACTCAGATCTATATACTGGACAATTTTCTAAATATTAAGCAGAACACTGATCTCCTAGGCTAGTGAATCTTACTGTTCCTTCGAGAGTCAACTCAGCAATTAACAAAATGAAAAAATATTAATTATTTGTGAAATTACATCTCTCTCTTATAACATCATAAATTCTAGGAATATTATCAAGGAACCATATCTGAGTGGTCCACATTTGTATACCTGGAGTTTAGCATGGATCCTGGTATATAACAGGTACTCAATTATTCAGTCAAAGAATCCAATTTTAGGACAAAATGAATTGTAAATCTTTTGTGTCTTTTTTAGTTGACTTCTCATCAGTAAATTTTTCTGTTACCTCACACTTTCTTAGTATTTATTGAATGAATGAAATAAAACAAGTTAGTATAAGTAAAGGTCTTGAATAATGCCCAGTGAATAGAAAATGCTATCCTCCATCCTCAGCGGCAGCAACAGCAACAGCAGCAGCAGCAGCAGCAGCATTTATAGTTGGACCTTTTTTCCAGTGAGCCTTTCAGGCTCTTGAGTTCTTTTGTCTTTACAATCTGGTTAGAAGACTGGCCTTGAGATAGATAGACTCCTCTAGAGTTTTAAAAGAAACATCATTCCTTCTGGAAGAGCCTAGCCTAAAAGTTTCCTTGAAAAGCTAGGTCTCTAGTCAATAGTTCGGTGGTTACCCAAGGGTAAGGGGGAGAGGGATGGGGGGAGGGGGGGAGATGGAGGAGGGGGTATCAAAAATATGGTGATAGAGAACTGACTCTACATGATGAGCATATAATGCAATACATAGATGATATACTATAAAATTGTATACCTGGAACCTAATGTGATTTTTACTAACCAAGGTCACCCCAATAAAAAAAAAAGTCTCCTCTCTATGTTTGATTGTTTATCTCCCCACCAACCAACGCCTCTAGAATCCTCTCCTTAATATTGATTATAACAGTTTAACTTTGTTTAACTGAGCTGCCTGGTCCCCACAATTTTTTTCTTATCTATTAAAAGTATATTGTGATGTCATTGTCTCAGTTGCTGTTAATCAGACAATATCAATTTAAAATGGAGGAAGAGCTTACAAATTGTCATTTACAGTTCAGATCTGTTTAACACAGAATACCATGTTTTATGCAATGTTGGTTATTTAAAAATTATATTAGAACTATCATCTATTGCTGGAATCGACGTAGGTTAACAGACTCAAATTAATTGCTTAGTGTATGTTATGGCTTGAAATATCCAGTATACTAAACTAATGTGTTTGTTTGTTTTTTCTGTATACATAATATATTCCAAGCTATCTTAGAACAATTATATTAATAAATGTAGTTAACATAAAACTCTGCATAGCAACAATAATCCATGGTTGTTTTATGAAGTTGTTAAATCTTCTTCTCCCATATTGACAAAATCACCCTCCTGAATCAACTTGTCTAGTGGTTAAAGATGTAAGATTGTTTCTATTGGGGTTTCTTGCTATAGGAACAAAACTTTCTGATGAGCTCATATGCCAAAACTGGCAGAAACCAGCGTTCAGTTCCCTCCTCGCCACCTCCTGAAATACAGGGATGGTGAGCCACCCTCAATTAGTTAACTTCATTTAACTCATTAATCCTTTTATCTGTTTCAGATAGTATTATCTCTTGCAATGAGTATGTAAACATCTGCAATTAATTTAAAAAGATATTTTTCAGTGCTAATAAAATTTTTATTTTTACAAAAATATGTAACCGTGTCTTTTCTCTTTTTAAATTATCCATATTCTAGACAATATAATCCAGTGGTTCTTAGCCTTGACTGTGCAGCATTTTAAAAATGCAGATGATATATATACCTGACTCCCAGAAAAATGAATGAAAATTTCCATGAGTGAAAACCAGGCATTATATTTTAATATAAGCTTTATAGGACATCCTGATGATTAGCGGTGGGATTCTTCTCCTTCATTCTAAGCCAACAAATTAGTAATATTATTACTGTTTTAGTATAGCTGAAAATAATAATGATAACAATAAGATAATAAAAAAGAAAGCCAAAATCTAGAAATGAAAAAAAAATCACATCCCAGATTTCATCTTAATAGCCCAGCATATCAGTCATATAATTAGGAATACTTTGTTCTTGAAAACTCTTGGTCTCTAGTAAAGAATGGTAGAATGGTAATGTTGAAAAATTGCCCGTGGTGTTCTTTAAAATACTCTCTATTTAAAGGACATTAGGATTCTTTGCTCTTTAAGTGCTTATTTCCATAAGTATTCCACTTGATGAAAAGGAACAACCAATGTACAGTCACATGATGTAAATTATTTGAGTTAATTATTAGTAATAATTTACAATGTGATGAAAAAATGTATTAATTTGAATTTTAATGATCATTTTTTGTTTATACACTTACAGTAATTAGCAGCTTAAAGAAAAATAGAATAAATAGCTATACTTTAGAATCTTTTTCTTAATCCTAAACATATTGCATACATTCTAAAACTGCTAGACAGATGATACCATATCATGATGCTTCAATTATCCATTTTAATCTTAATAAAAATTCAGAGAATTTGTTGATAAATATGCATCATGATTAAACAGACAAATATCCAAGTAGTTTTAGAGCCAAACTTTCAGGAGAATCTTAGTAGGGGGGAAATATCTTTTCTTGGAAAGGTTGTATTCCTAAGTTTAAATAACTGTGACTTAGTCTCTGAGTCATATAATGTACATTAAAATCTATGCATCTTAATGAGAACTTAAAATTAAATGCAGTCTGTTGATTCCTAATATCTATTCAAACATGACTTATTAGCTCAATTATTCAGAGGCCTATTTTCCAGTTTATGAATTATTTATTTCCTTTGTCTTGAAAAAGTTATTACAGATATTGGAACCAAGACAATATTAAAGATCCAGAACTTGATGAGGACACCCAGGAGATGTTTAAGTGTGGAAGGGAGGACTGATTACAAGAGCAAATAATTTTTAATTAAATGAAGAGCCTAATCCAAGAATGAAAAGCCTAATTAAATGAAGAGCCTAAGCAAAATGTTTCAGAATTTTGAAGACTCGTTCTAATGGATTTTTGAACAACAGTGTAAAATGAACCATCCAAGGATATGCATGTGCTTTTAGTTTGAAGTGAAATACAACAGGTATGATTTTTGCCAACATTACATCTAAGAAAGGAGGTGATATCAAAAATTATAGCCATAACTTTTATTTGATACCATTAACAAGCCAAACCAAAGTTTCGGCCATTCATTGGGCTTGTCTGCCCTGGCTTCACCAAATCCCAGGATAATTTAAGTTTTTCTAAACAAAGAATATTATAATTGGCCTTCTCCCACAGATTAAAATGGAGAATAAGCAATAGATATAATAGGATTTAA
>PVKE010053052.1:0-10158 GCA_004027555.1 Craseonycteris thonglongyai
TTTATCGATTTGAGACATGAATTAGAAAGTATTGAAAGAGATAGGTTAGCTGGGTCAACGCTGAACAATGCAGAAAATGAAGTTCTGAAAACATGGAATTCCTTGCCTGAAAATTTTCAGTGTCTGAAAAATGTAGCAGTGGCAATACTCTCGATATTTTCCTCTACTTACTCATGTGAATCATTATTTTCAATTATGAGCCTAGTCAAGTCCGATTTTAGGAGTAATTTAACTGATGCCTCAAGTGCAGCTTGTGTAATGTTAAAAACAACAAAGTATAAACCTGATGTGATTCATTTGTCTTCTTCTGCACAACAACAGAAATCACATTAACAACGATAGAGGATTCTTTAATTTTCATGGGTACTCCGTGCATTTGACGACTAATGTTTATTATTATAATTTAATTCTGTCACATGTTTTTTTTCCTTTTTGTTTCATATAAATTATAATTTTATTATAATATCATGTTATTCTACACCGAATAAAAATGTAACAAATGACTGATAGAGATTTTCTATGGTATTTAATTTATATAATTACCTTTGTTATGCACTCTAATAAAATATTTAAATTTCAAAACAAATAATTGTGAATACAATTTAAAAAATTATTGTTTTTTATTATAAAAACATCCTATGCCTCTTATAGACATAAAAATAATCGAGACCTCTATCCCACTCGATGGGTTGGCACGCGAGTCGAGGGAGTATACTCTTATTTCATAAACTTTGGCACTCAATCGCCAAAAGGTTCACCACCCCTGTTCTAGCTTATTATTTGTCTGAGTAAATTCTCTGTGCCCATCTTGTCCTCTGCTCCCTCTGAAATACCTATTATTTTTATATTATTCTTTCTAATGGAGTCAGATAGTTCTTATAGATATCTTTTATTTCTTTTAGCTTTTAGGTCTCTCTCTTCTTCCTTCTGTGACATTTCCAAATTTCTATGCTTGATTTCACTAATTCTTTTCTCCATTTGGTCAGCTCTGCTTCCTATGCTAGCTGTTTCATTTTTCATTTCTTTTATTGTGTTGTTTATCCCCAGAATTTCTATTTGTTTCTTTTTAATAGATTCAATTTCCTTTCTGAGATCACTTAGCTCCTTCTGTGTGCTCCACCAGCTTTCTTTGATCTCTTTGAGTGTTTTTATAATTGCAGCCTTGAATTCTCTGTCATTTAGCTCATATAATTCCATATCTTCAAGTTCCTTTTCTGGAGATTTTTCTCTTTTTTTTCTGATCACCTTTGTTCACAAGTGTATTCATTATTGTCAGAGTATTTCTTTTTCTGAACATGAGGACTTTTCCCCTGGTAGATGTGAAGAAATCTTTCTTTTACTTCCTAGCTGGTATTAGTGTTTGATAATATTTTCTCTTGGTTATTTGGTTTTTTCTCACAGCAGGAGACTTCCTAGAAGGTGGACTTCTCTTTGACTCAATCACCCTGGTCTCTGTATGCCTCCTCTTTGGGAAAATATGGTAGGCGATTGTATTCTTTGCCTCTGAGAGCCCACTGCAGTCCGAAGCTTCTAATCCTGTGCGTCAGTATTTCTAGATCCCTCTGCTGACCGAAAATTATCTTCAGAATGTGAGTTTCCCATGAGGATGACAACTGAACTGAGTAGTGATGTTTAGAGCTCCCCCTTTCTAAGAGCATTAAGTGAACTATAATATTTACTTCTGGCAAAACTATCACATTAACAAAACATCTTTTCTGTCTGCCAGTAACAGGGCCCAATAATACCAAATTAAATAGTTTGAAAATTATTACATGTTTATTTATTCATTCACTTGTTCAAAAATGTATCTATTACATATCTATGATGTGTTAGGGATAAATTAGTGAATCAACAGGCAAATGTGGAAGTAGGGACACCAGGTAAAGATTGTTGCAGTGATCCCAGAGAAAGACAATGGAATCTTGCATAAGGGTATAGCAATGAAGGTGGTGAGATGTGGTCACATTCTTGATATATTTTGAAAATAGAGCCAGCAGATTTGATTATGGGTGGGATGTTGGGTTTCAGAGGCAGAGAAGAGTCAAGGCTGATGCCCACATTTTTTGGCCTGTGTGCCTGAAAGATGGAGTTGCCATACACTGAGATGGGTTATGCTGTGGGAAGATCAGGGTTTTGGAGGGAAGAGTCAGTTTTGAACATATTTGAGATGCCGGTATGCAAATGGATAGATGAGTCTGGCATACTGAGATAGATCAGGGCTGGAGGAATAAATATGGAAGCCATCAACGGAAGGAGGGTGAGATTCATTTTATAAGGAGTGGAGGTAAAGAAAAGGACAAAGGACTGATACTTGGTCATTTCAACAGTAAGAGGCCAGAGATGGGAAGGAACAACTGCTGAGGAGGGAGGAAGACCAGGGAACTGTGGTGGTCTGGAGGCCAAGGGAAGAATGCATGTCAAGAAGAGGGGAGAGATAAGCAGCATCCAGCACTGTTGACAGACCAAGTGAGATAAGAACTGAGAAACGAACATTGGATTTAACAACATGAAGGCCATTAACAATTTTTGGTTGTGGGGGTAGGGTAGGCAAAGCCTGATTAAAGTGAATTTAAGAAACAAGAGTTAATGGATGTCAGGATCAAGGCTATAGTGTTAGAAAATTTACTCATGTGGTTTGTGGAACAAAGCAGTTAATTATAAAAGAAGAGGGAGGGGGCATCAAATATATGGTGATGGAAAGAGAACTCACACTAGGTGGCAAGCACACAATACAATACATAGACAATTTAATGTAGAATTGTACACTTGAACCTATGTAATTTTTACCAATCAATATCACCCCAATAAATTTAACGATTAATAAAAAAATAATAAAAGAAGAGAAGTGAGCTTAGAGTCAAAACTTATCAGTAAAGGTGGATAGTGACCTTGAGGAAGACTCTATAGAAACAGCCTCATAAATGCAGTTAAAAGTCGTAAAATTGTTCTCACATTTAGATATATAGTTTCCAAGACTAATAATCTAGGAAAATCATGTTTACCTTAACCTATAAAATTACAGATGAAAGCACTTGGATAAATACTGTGTAAATGAATTTGGCAAAGACATCTACTTTTTCTGGGCTATCTACAGTCTAGCATTTTGTTCATTGATCAGTATACTACTTGTTCCTGAAAACCGCATGTACATTCTAAGGCCATACATCTGAGATTAGAGGGATACTACCCATAGAGGTGTCATGAACTGGGGTGAGATGTGTAGTTTCAATTAAAGAAACTCAGAACCTACCAAAATCCATTGTTACAGACTTTTAGAAACAAGATAAATAACAAAATATCATTAAACCCAAGAAATTAAAGTAATAATGTTTGACAGCTTTTTTTTTTCTTTCTCAGGTACATATGCTATTTCCCCATAACCAGAAGAAATCTCACCGGATGGGTCTAGTGGGTCCTTCTGGCCCATCCATCTCATACGAGAAAACATTATCCCATTTAAATTGTAGATACCAGTTGAAAGCTCCTCTTACAATAGGAGAGGGTTGATATTCCAAGGTCATGTGGTCAATGACATCTATCAGAGGACACACCACAATTTTGCGGTTCTTGGTGATTGCATACAGCAAGGGCTCCAGCCATACTTTATTCACCTCACAGTGGCTATCCAGGAATACCAGAACGTCCCCTGGGGAAGCAAGAACAAGCTAGTGTTGGTTCATATGGATGAAATATCTGACAACTCAAAGCAAAGTTCAACACAATCAATTGGTTGAGCATTTATTACGTGCTTGGCTCTTGAGGTGCTTTTAGTTCCACTGGGGGCAACAAGAAACACATACTTTATTTTGTACCAGAAATAAGGGACATTGTATACTACAGAGGTTCAGAAAGAGTTAGTGAACTGTGGGTTAGAGGGTGAGTTTAGGGAAGATTGTAAAGAGGCAGATGGAACTGAGCTAGCCTTCAATGAAAAAATATTTTACCTTGGCTTTGATTGATCAACTCAATTTAGCAAATGTTCACTGGGAGGACACCTTTTTTGGTGTTTGGTACTCAGGAGGCAAAGATGCATACTTATGTTTGCTCTTGAGTTCAAGCTTTAATGAGGGTTTATTCTACCTAGACAATGGGGTGGGAGAGTGGGGAATGACATGACCAACATAAAGAATATGTATTTAATAAAATCCAGTGCCGCTAGGCTCCAGGGAAAGGGCCTGCTTGTACCCTGTGATGGGACTGTTCGTTGGTGCAGTCTTCGCTTTTTGTTATTGGTTTTGATTTTTGGACAATTTGTCAATACCCATTCAAAGAATTCCCTTTTGCCCAGCAATTCCACTTTTAGCAATTTATTCCATAGGCACAAGTACACATTTGCACAAACAAGAATAGCCAGTACTGCATTTTTTTTTTTTTTAGTAATAGTAAAAAATAAAAATTAATTGAAAAATAGCTAAATAATTAGGGCAATCCATTCATGGAATCCATATGGAATACCGTGCTATGATTAAAAACTAACATAAATCTTAAGTAGTCATGGGAAAAGTTCTAAAACATTAAAATTAAATGAAAAGAGTAAGTCTCAGGACAATATAGGTAGTGTGATTCTGTATACAAGGGCTGTCCAGAAAAAAAATCCAGCCATTATCAATATAATGAGAACTGTTTCATTGCTGTATACTTTCCAGACAGCTCTTGTATTTAAAAATTCTTAAAGCTATATGTGCATGAATATGTGTGTATGTATTTAATGCATAAAACCAAAGATCTAAAAACATACACACCATGCTGTGCTAGTGGCTTGTGTTGTGTTTGTGACAATGAATATATATTGTCTCTGTAGTTAAGTAAAAGGATGTCTCAATTGATTAGGCCAACATAGAGAAAGGGAATAGGAGTTTGCTTTTATTTGGCCTTCTGCTCATTGAGGAGTCCCTCCCTGCTAAGGAACAGAGACATCTCATTGGATTGCAACAGGGTCTGATGAAATACCTTTAGACATTACCCATATTCTTTGGTTTAGTTTAATATTCTGTTGATGACTTCTGATCAGCTCAGTTTCCAGGAAGCTTGACAGCTAGAAAGCTCAGACCCCCTTAGGACTCACCCCCCACAGTGTTGACTGCTGAGGGCTCATAGCTGAGTTCCTCTTCAGGAACTACCCTTGGCAAAGGATGGGGCTGCCTTGTTCAAGGCAGGGCTGTCCTCATCTATGCTTGGTCCCCTTACCTGGGTGTGGGACCTCTCTACACTGCTCTTGGCGGCAGTCCAGGGTGTGTGTTGCTCAGATCTCTGTTCCAGAGAACCTGCTATGAGGAGCAGGTTTGACAGCTTCCAAATCTTTGGGATCTACTGTAGTATTCACACCAGGGCTTTGTTCTCTTCAGGTAGGCTGATTAGATGTATCATTTTAAATGGGACAGAAAACAATGGTACTATCTCATTTCAAATGAAACACATGGTCAGCCTACTGACACTTTGAACTTAGCCCAGAGAGACTAGGCTGACCATACATACATACCTTAAGTCTAGGCAGCCTATCCCCAGGGGGCTGTCAGCCAATGACTAAGCACGCTATGTGTAGGAGGGGAGGGTGCAGGGTAGGAGAGAACTAGAACTGGGACACTAGGACCCAATGCGGGATTCCTTGAACAGGCGATCTTTACTTCAAGTTTCCACTTGCCGCCCCCACCCCCTAGCCCTGCAGAGCCTTCTCTCAGCTCTTACAACCCCAAACTCCTTCCTTTCCTCTTTCCCTTCCCAGGTGTCAGGCCAGAAGCTCCTGTCCACACTTTTTCTCCCTCTTCCTTTTATCCTGCACAGGCATTTTTCTAAGTGAACTTCTCATTTCATTTTGACTACATAAGACTTGAACAATGCGCATCCTACAGAATAAGTGGCTGTACCACAGCCCCATTCACCCCATCAAGTATTACTTTCCTCCCTTCTTGCTTGACAAGCATGGTTCCAAAGAGCACCTCAGTGGATTCCATGCAGGTACAACTCCATCTTAGAGTGTAGATACAACCTCTAAGGGGGAACTCATCCTGTAACAGGGGGCTGACATTCTGGCCCCAGCAAGAGAATATCTTCTGTTGAAATCACAAATTGACATTTTGAAGCAGAATACTTTCAGAGTCAAAGTAAGATTAAATACTCATATGGCTGAATCCATTCTACTGTCTTTTTATGCCAGTGGAGACATGAAGTGTCTCCATGAGGATTATTTCTACACCAGTAGAAAGACCTCTGTGACATAGATTCTGGGTCATGTCCCAAAAGAAATATTCAATCAAACACACAGTGATGGAAAAAGAGCTGAATCTGGGTGGTGAGCACATAATGTGATGTATAGACAATGTACTGTAGAAGTGTACTCCTAGAAACAATGTAACTGCTATCAACCAATGTCACCCCAATAAATTTAACAATTAAAAAAAAAGGAAAAAGAAATGTTTATACCTGAAGCATGAGATGCTCCAATCAGCCTTGCTCGAACCAGCCCCTCTCTCTTTTTGTTTCTTATTAATTTAATCTTTCCCCGAAAAATTTCCAGATGATAGTCTAGTTTTTCTTTTAAATCATCTGGAAAAAATTCCAACACTTAACAGTTTATAAACAGTAACTGCAGAAATTAAAGTTCATCATAATTTTACTTGATTCCTAAAAACCATGCTAATCAACAGAAATTCTAACTTAAAAATATTTTTTATCTCATGTAAGTAGGAGAAAGAAAAGTGATTCAACATTAAAACTATAAATATTCTTCTCTGTTCCTAGTGAAATACTTCTATGTTAATAAATCACTAATGAAATTTTAATAGAAAAAGCATGAGTTATGGCACTTTGGAGCAATCTGACTATTACTAAATATTGTGCTTCTAACTTGGTAGCACCTGTTAGGCAAATTGTCAAACCACTGAGTCTCACTTTTCTCATCAGTGAGAAGGGATATCCGCTGTATTGCTTGTCATGCTGTAGTGAGAAGTATACCCCACTCAGCACAGAGCCTGGTGCCTAATAGCCACTCAATATTTAGAAGTTCATATGATAATGATAAAGGAGCTGGGCTTGGGTAAGATGGGTACAGAAGCCTCAGAATCTAAATTCCTAAGTCCTAGGAACCTGGATCAGGAGGTGGGGGTCATTGTGATCTTAGTGAAAGAGGGATCTCCTTCCTCATCTTTAAAAAGTACCTGCTTAGAGGTACTTGCAAAGTGGGGGCAGCAGCTCAGCTCAGATGTCTGCAAACACCTGTCTGACATGTAGGACATAGGAATTCTGGGAGCCAGAACAAGAAGGAAATAAAGACATTTTAGCAACTGTAATCTCTGACATCAAGTGGAAGGCTTGAGTTCTCTGAGAATGGCAGATGGCAACAGGTTAGCTCTGGACACACCTCTCATGTAACTCAATAGGGGTAGATCCCTGGGTCCCAGTCTCCTGCTCCCCAAGCTAAGGGAGTCCATCGTCAGTGCCTACTGGTGTCAGTTGAGAAATACAAGCTGTAGTTAAAAAAACTTCTATAGGTTACATGAAATCATTGCAAATTAACAGGAGTGTGTTTATCCTGAGCTCCATCAGAAAACAAAACATCCCATTTCCTGCATTTTCTGTGTTGAGGTTCTGCCTGAGTCAAAGCTCCTTGGGGGGGCAGGGGGGGGGACGGTAAAATCACCACAAACCGGGTGACCATGAATCAGGAAGAAGTAGGAGTGTCTAGTCTGGCAACACATCCATATCTTGGTTATCAGCAGTGATTCCCTCACACCTAAAGAATGTATTAGCAGGTCACTAGATATGTCTTGGAACTCATGGTGTGGCTTTTGAAAGGCTGGGGGAGGTGCCTGTAGTCATCCTGGGACTATATCCATATGGCACAATCCCTGTCCTTCTGGATGAGAAGGTAGAATTCCACAGTCCAGCAGAAGAACCCACCCTGTTCCCTGCTCATGGCTTTACTGGGGACTTCTTGCCCAGCGTGTGGCCATATGTGTTTCTCCCTGCTACTGACCAGACAAAGAATCTGACCATCTCCCCACATTCCTTCCTGTGCACACTGATATGGGTGGCTCCCATAGAAATAATGTCAGGTATAATTGTGACTGGCCAACATGTAAATTCCTAAATGTAGCTGACATTAGCTTGAGTTACAGTCCACCTTTTAAATTATATTTTAAGATTTATTTTATTGTTTTTGACAGAGACAGAGAGAAGGGGGAGGACCCAGAGCAGCCTCTACAGTTGTGCATCATCAGTTTTTGACATGATTTTGTTCCAAACAGGTGAGTGGGGGGCATGCAGGGCAGGAGCTGGGCCAGGGGCCTCCCGCATGGGAGGCACGCCCCCTCGAGCCAGGGGCGAACGAGGGGGCAAGAACCAAATTGGGGGGCCTCCCGCATGGGAAGCACACCCCAGTTCAGCATATGTGTCTGCACAGGCCAGGGCGCGATTCAATCCTCGGTCCCTAAGGCTGCAAAGTGAGCGCTTAACCCACTGAGCCATCCCAGCTTCCCTACAGTCCACCTTTGAGTTGGCACATCTATAGTTTCTTCCCCTTCCTGTTCTGCCTACTGTTTCTCCTCTCTGCTGTTCCCATTCCACCATGGATTAGTTATACTTTCAGGTAGGAAACTGTTACAAAATTGATATGTTTCTTCCACTGGCAATGGACATGGCAGGGACCTGCAAACTCCACACATCTTTTCACTAATCTGGGTCCTCTTGGCTTGCCTTAGGTTTGTAATTAAGTTGTATAATATACAACTAATTTCAAATGCTGAGTGTAGTTTATCAGATTTTGTACTAATATCACAGTTCTTTAAACCAGTGAGCATATAGGAACAAACACTTAACTGTAGTTGTTCTGATTAAAATTCTTTCATGTAAAGTAACTGAATCACATCTTTTCCTTGCATTAAGCTTATAATAGCCCCCTATTTTCTCCAGATAAAATGTAAACAATGTCCTTTGCAAGTAGTTGCCTTTTTATATTTCTGGTTTTATATTCACACCCTCCTCCACAATGCTATTATAAAACACAGAACTTGGGTTAGGGTTAGTGTTAGTGTTAGGGTTAGAAAAAGAAACCAACGAAAAAAATAAACAACAAAAAAATAAAACACAGAACTTTTCCAAACTCATCGTGTTTTCTCTTGAAATGGCCTTTATAATGCTATTTCCTCTGCCTAAAACACCTTTTCCTTCTTTTCCATCTAGATAACTTCAAATCACCCTTCAGATCTCAGTTTAGATGTCACTTGTTTCTAAATGTCATCAATGATCTCTAAAGACCATGTTGGTGCCCCTACATTTACCTCATGGAAGCACTAACCACCCCATCAGCCCAACACCATCAGGACAGGAACCAGCTCTTACATTCCTACCAGTGTAGCAATAGCACCTAGCACAGTGTCAGCCTCAACACCTAGCTAAAACTGTTTGTTGTATAAAATAACACACCATCAGAGATACCACAGCCTTCAAATTGGATTAGATAGTATTCTGTCTTACCAAATTCGCTCATGTCATCTACCAAAATAATTTCTTCAAGGATATGGTCTGGAGTGAGCTTCATAACACTGGACACTGTCCGAAATAAGGCATTAAATTCTTCATTGTGGAAACAAATGATAATGCTGGCAGTAGGTAGCTTGGTTGGGTAATGTTTATTATAACAACTGTAGGCAAAAGAGGAAAAATAATGATTCATCTAAAAGCCTTAGATGTCTTGGGATTTTAGTGTTCTAGTTTCAAACTATATTACAAAGCTATAGTAATCAAAACACTATTGTACTGGCATAAAAACAGACACATGGATCAATGAAATAGAATAGAGAGCCCAGAAATAAACTCATGCATATATGGTTAATTAATTTACAATAATGGAGCAAAGAATATTCAGTGGGGAAAGAACAGTCTCTTCTGTAAAAGATGCTGGGGAAATTGAACAGCCACATGCAAAAGAGTATGTACCCAAAAAAACTAAAAATCTTAATCTTTAAAGATGTTTGTACCCGCATGTTCATCACAGCACTGTTCACAGTGGCCAGAACATGGAAACAACCAAAATGCCCTTCGATAGATGACTGGATAAAGAAGATGTGGTACATTTACACAATGGAATACTACTCAGTGATAAGAAAAGATGAAATACAATCATTTGTGACAACATGGATGGACCTAGAGACCATCTTATTA
>PVKE010053053.1:0-10157 GCA_004027555.1 Craseonycteris thonglongyai
CCTGTCCCCAAACTGCTCCTTCTCCCTCCCTCTCCCACTCTCCCCTTTTTCCTCTAACCTTTGTGTGTTGTTCTGCGTTGTGTGGTTCTCTCAGTTGAGGGTGCTTCTCAGGGTTTCCCCTGTGGGTTCCTTTTTGTTCGTAAGTCCCTTCCCAGGTAGGTGTCTGGGTTCTCCTCTCATGCCGCCATCTTGCTCTCTCTCTACATATGTTTTTGAATTAAGGTTTTCAAGTTTGGCGGGTAGATACCCAGAAGAGGCGTTGCTGGGTCAAATAGCAATTCCATTCCTAATTTTTTGAGGAATCTCCATAATGCCTTCCACAGTGGTTGTACCAATTTATATTCCCATCAGCAGTGTATGAGGGTTCCTTTTTGTCCACAGCCTCTCTAGTACTTGTTATTCCTTGTCTTGTTGATTATAGCCATTCTAACAGGTATGAGGTGGTATCTCATTATGGTCTTAATTTACATCTCCCTAATTGAGCTAGTGATGAGCATTTTCTCATATATCTATTGGCCGTTTGTATGTCTTCAGGAGAGACATGTCTGTTTAGGTCTTCAGTCCATTTTTTAAATTGAATTGCTTGTTTTTTTGTTGTTGAGTTGTACAAGTTCTTTATATTTTTTATATAAGTCCCTTATCAGAGGCATTGTTTGCAAATATTTTCTCCCAATTTGTTGGTTGTCTCTTTCTTTGTTGATTGTTTCTTTTGCTGTGCAGAAGTTTTTTAGTTTGATAAAGCCCCATTTATTTGTTTTTGCTTTTATTTCCCTTGCCTTTGAGGTCAGGTTCATAAAGTCCTCCCTGAATCCCAGGTTTATAAGTTTAGTACCAATATTTTCTTCTATGCGTTAGTTTGTTTCAGGTTTTATGTGAAGGTCTTTAATCCATTTTGAGTTAATTTTGGTATGTGGTGACAGTTCACATTCAGTCTTTTGCATGTGGTTTTCCAATTTTTCCAGCACCATTTACTGAAGAAGTTTTCTTTTCCCCACTGTATATTTTTTGCTCCTTTGTCTAAAATAGTCCATATATATGTGGATTTATTTATGGGTTTTCAATTCTGTTCCATTTGTCTGTGTGTCTGTTTTTCTGCCAGTACCAAGCTGTTTTGATTATTGAGGCTTTGTAGTACAGGTTAAAGTCAGGCAGTGAGATACCCCAGCTTTATTCTTTTTTCTTAGCATAGCTTTGTCGATTCAGGGTCTTTTGTGGTTCCATACAAATTTGATGATTCTTTAATCTATTTCTCGAAAGAATGTCTGTGGAATTTTTATGGGAATAGTATGGAATCTGTATATTGCTTTGGGTAATATGGCTGTTTTAACTATGTTGATTCTTCCAATCCATGAACATGAAATATCTTTCCATTTTTTTGTGTCTTCTTCAATTTCTTTTAGAAATGTCTTATAGTTTTCAATGTATAAGTCCTTCACGTTCTTTATTAGATTTATTCCTAGGTATTTCATTTTTTTGTTTGCAATGACAAAAGAAATGGATTTTCTCATCTCTCTTTCTAAAGTTTCATTGTTGGCATATAAAAACGCAGTTGATATTTGTACATTACTTTTGTATCCTGCAACTTTACTCTATTTGTATATTCTTTGTAATAAATTTCTGAAAGAGTCTTTAGAATTTTCTATATAAAAGATCATGTCATCTGTAAAGAGTGACAGTTTGACTTCTTCTTTCCCAATTTGAATACCTTTTATTCATTTCTCTTGCCTGATTGTTCTGACTAGAACTCCCAGCACTATATTGAATAGTAGTGGTGATAGGGGCATCCCTGTCTTGTTCCTGATCTTAAGAAAATAGGCTTCAGCTTTTCCTCATTCAGTATATTATTTGCTGAGGGTGTGTCATATAAGGCCTTTATTATGTTGAGGTACTTTCCTTGAATTCCCATTTTATTCAATGTTTTGACCATAAATGGGTGTTGTATCTTGTCAGATGCTTTTTCTGCATCAATTGAGATAAACATATGTTTTTTATCTTTTGCTTATGTGCTATATTACATTGATCGACTTGTATATGTTGAATCATCCTTGTGTCCCTGGGATGAATCCCACTTGATCATGATGAATAATCTTTTTCATGAATTGTTGTATTCTATTTGCTAATATTTTGTTTGGGTTCTTGCATCAGTGTTCATCAGAGATATTGTTCTATAATCTTTTTTGGTATTGTCCTTCCCAGGTTTTGGTGTTAAGGAAATGTTGGCCTCAGAATGAGTTGTGAAGTAATGTCTTCTCTTGAATTTTTTGGAGTAGTCTGAGGAGAATGAACATTAATTTTTCTTTGAATGCTTGATAAAACTCAATTGTAAAACCACCTGGTCCAGGAATTTTGCCTTTGCGGAGGTCTTAGATAGTTGTTTCAAGTTCTGTACTGTTGATTGGTCTATTTGAGTTATCCATTTCTTCTTGGTTCAGTCTAAGTAAATTATATGTTTCTAGAAATTTTTCCTTTTCCTCTAGATTGTCAAATTTGATGGCATAAAGCCTTTCATAGTAATTTCTTATGATTGTTTGTATTTCTGTAGTATCAGTCGTAATTTCTCCCCTGTCATTTCTAATTTTGGATATATGTGACTTTTTTCTCTTTGTCCTTTGGTAAACCTAGCAAGTGATTTGTCTATTTTATTGATTTTTTCAAAGAACCAGCTCTTTGTTGCATTAATTTTATCAATTGTTTTCCTGTTCTCGATTTCGTTAAGTTTTGCATTAATCTTTATTAGTTCTAGGATATAGTATTTATTACTTAGTTTTGCAAGAGAAAGTACTGGAACATCTCTGAACACAAACAGGAGAATTCAGCAAAGGAAGAGTTTAAAAATGAATCAAGGGAATAAGAAATGAAGCAAAATTTTCTCGAAGATGATTGAGAGCGGGGTCTTGAATTTATGTGAGGGGTTGGTTGACTTTTTATAGGAAAGGGAGGCAAAGGGATAGTCTGCATGGATTTTAAAATCTTAGCATTCTTGGTCAACTTGATTTCTTTGAGCCTGTTTCCTTGGCTCTTAAAATGGGGATAATGTTCTTACCTCACAGAGAGATTTTAAGGATTAAATGAAATGATGCTTGTAAATGACTCAATGGTATTCTTAGTATTCTTTGAACCTCCCTACTTCCAACTCCAATCAACTGTACCAACTCATTTTAAACCAGTGACCAACATCTGGACCCAGTTACACACTAAAGAAAAGGGAGAAGGGAGAGGGAGAAAAGACTGCTATAAATTTATTATTTGCAAAGCTTTTTTTTCCCTAATAATCCCAAATTACTTACTGAAGAATATTCACTGGTCCTTGTGGAACCTTTGAAGGTGGCAATTAAACAAGTCCTACTGGTAAGAATATTGGCTACCCAGAAAGGAATGCTGTCAGTAGCGTCCTTTCCCCAGATAAAGGAAGGACCAAGATGTCATTATCTCTCAATCATTTTTGACAGCTTCACCAGGCCCTCAGCAGTTTTGGCCACAGATGCCAGGAGAAAAGCAGAAGGAAAAAATTAGGAAATGGGAACTAAGAAAGAGCTATTAGTGCTGGCTGTGGACAACACTGACTTGCTGTATTTTATTGTGGAAATCACTGAACTTCTTTAATATAGTCACATGCCACTTCATGGTGGGAATTCATTATGAGAAATGTGTTATTAGGTGATTTTGTCATTGTGTGAACAACATGGAGTGCACTCACACATAAACCTGGCTGGTCTAGCCTACTGCACACCTGGGCTGTAAAGTGGAGTCTACTGCTCCTGGGCTACAAGTCCGTACAGCATGTTACTATTCAAAACAACACAAGATTAAATCAAGCACATGAGAAAATATGGTCAAGAGCTGTGGTAAGCACAAGATGAGGCTGCTGCCAGCATAACACAGCATACTGTTTTACAGTAAACTTTTTTGTAAGTGGAAAAAAAACACACACACTCTAAAATAGGAATAAGGAGGGAGAGGGTGGAGGAGGAGGAAGTAGGCATCAAATATATGATGATGGAAAGAGAACTGACTCTGGGTGGTGAGCACATAATGCAATGCATGGACGATGTAATGTAGAATCATATACCTGGAACCCATGTAATTTTTTCCAAACAATGTCACTCCAATAAATTTAATAATTAATTTAAAATATACAAACAAAAAAATAAAATAAAAACTACAATATAGTAAATATATAAACCAGTAACATAGTCCTTTATTATCATCAAGTATTATATTAGTATTATGACTGTGCATAATTGCATGTGTTACATTTTTTTATGACTAGCAGCACAGTAGGTTTGTTTATACCAGCATTACCACAAACATGTGATTAATGTGTTGTGCTATGATGATACAACAACTACAAGATCATTAGGTGATAGGAATTTTTCACCTTTTTTTTAAAAAAGATTTATTTTTATTGTTTTTTGACAGAGACAGACAGAGAGAGACAGAGAGAAGGGGGAGGGCCCAGAGCAGTCTCCATAGTTGACAGCATTAGTTTTCCATATAGTTTCACTCCACAGGTGGGCGCAGGGCTACACAGAGCAGGAACTGGGCCGGGAGCCTCCTGCATAGGCCCTGGTAAGAACTGAACTGGGGTCACACCCCAGTTCAGCATATGGGTCCGCCTGGGCTGGAGCCAGGATTCAATCCTCAGTCTCCGGGGCTGCAAAGCGAGCACTTAACCCACTGAGCCATTCCAGTTTTCCCGGAATTTTTCATCTTTATGATAATCTTATGGAACCATCTTTGTATCTGCAGTCCATCATTGACCACCAAAATGTTGTTTTACGGATCATGACTCTACTTTGTTTTTGTTTAGGTGAAATAAACAAACCATAAACCAAACCAAACAAAACCTTCCTACTTAGTTTACTGGAATGGACTAGATTGTTCCAACTAGGAGTGTTTGGAAATATGGGGAGGTATATATATATATATATATATATATTTTTTTTTTTTTTTAATGTTTTATTTTATTTATTTATTTTTTTGACAGAGAGAGAGATACAGAGACAGAGAGAGAACTGAACTGGGGGAGCTCCCCAGTTCAGCATATGGGTCCGCACGGGCTGGGCCCGGGATTTGACCCCTGGTCCCCGGTGCTGCAAAGTGAGTGCTTAACCCACTGAGCCATCCCAGCTTCCCCAGGGGAGGTATATTTTTAGTTGTCTGAATTCTGGGGTGTGCTACTCGCTTTCAGTACCCCCATGAGAATTGCTGTTGATTTTGTTCAGTAGAAGCATCTTTTGGAGCCCAGGGATGATCCTGGTGGCATTTTAGAAGGGGTGGCTGGATGGGGCAGATACTATGATGTGTCCGTTAATTTTTTGGGAAAAATCAAAACTTCTGCAGCTCTTCTGTCTTCTCCTGAGGCTGGTTCTAGACACAGTTTTGGAGTCCAGAGTCATGTACCCAGCTGATTCTGGGTGTGGCAGGCACACACTTGGTGGTAGGTCTAAAGAGGGCTTTTCTTTTCATATCCTGGAAAGATCTTGGTAGTGTTTATCTGAGAGCAAAGGAAGAATCTGATCTGACCTGATGTGCCCCTACAGAACATTTATCTTCATTTGAAGAGGTCCTATAATCATATGAACCTTATCACTGCTCCCACCACAAATTACTTGAAACATCAGAAATAAAATCTATGTAATTTCTTTTCATATATTGAACACAGAATTTAACACATTTTCAAGGAAAGAAAAGCTGGGATAAAAGTTTAGCTACCTAAAACTGTCAGATGACAAAAGGTGCCATGTCTGCATATACTGCTGTGTGTTGAAAATACAATTCACAATCTTGCTGATTTTCTTGTGAGTGATTGATAGAAGAAGAAAAGTAGATTGATCATTATGACTCATGGAAAACCTCCTATCAGCTCTGGAGTTCAGAGTAAGTTGATTTGTTTTTAATAGCCAAAGCCTAGTTCATTGAGAGGTTCTACCATGTTGGTTTTTTTCAGGGAAAACATCCTCTATTCTGCATTCCTATTTTATGTATTTGGCTTGGCACATCTAAATTGTAAAATTCCCTTATGAGTTAAGAGCAATGATTTAATACCAATTTATAAAAGAGAGTACTGATATAAATTTAGACATGTAAACACATAAAATCTTCAAAAGAAATATTTTTCAATTGTGAAGAAACTTAAATTACATGGACCTGAAACTACTTTTGCCTGGAAACTTTGGAGAGATCACCTAAGAATGAAGGCTGGTTCTTTGTTTCAGATTTATTCTAGTTTATATGAAGGAAAAAAAAAAGGTTGGTTATTTGAATTATAAATCTGATATATAGGTACATTTGTGTATTTTCAATTTATATTCATAGGATGCATTTTCTCAATAAGGGTGAAATAAAATATTGACCCCATGCAACAACAACAACAGAAAACCCAACACACACACAAAAGGCAAAAAATAAATGCCTAGGTTGCCTATGGTGAAAGACAATTTCAGGAAGCTAGTAATAACTTTATTCCTTCCAAAATTAAATAAGTGTTTACTTAGTATTCATTCAATAACTAAGTGCTTACTTAGTGTACACAATGTGCCAACCATTGAGATATGCCAAGAATAAGACACAGTCTCTGCTCTCTGCTGGGTAGTGAATGAGTATTTACTGACATTTCTGTGATTTCTGCTGGGTAAAGGGGCTAAATTGTTGGATCCCCTGGAGCCAAGATCAAACCTTTTATGTACAGATCATAAAACTCCACAGAAGCTGTCAGCCAGCCAGCAACACACTGATGAGGTAATACTAAGGGAAGTTCTTGACTGTCCACAGACATAGAAGTATGAGACCAATAAAACTGTCTTATGCAGGAACCAGTAAAACTCTCAGATGCTGTGAGTCATGCAGTTTGTCTAAACTATTCCAAATGTGGGAACCTGCCCAAGGTTATTTATATATTTCTCCCTTTAAGTCAGTTAATATATATTTAATATATTTAGTTGTTCCAATGTTGGGTGCATTGATACTTACGATCTTTTTGATGAACTAACTGACCCCTTTACCATTATATTATCTTCTTCTTTATCTCTTGTCACCTTTTTTGACTTAAAGTCTATTTTGTATGATATAAGTACAACTACCTCTGTTTTTGTTTTTGTCTGTTTCCACTTGTATGGACTATTTTTTTCCATCCCTTCACTTTGAGCCTTTGTGTGTCTTTAAATGGGAAGTGCATCTCTTATAGTCAGCATATAATTGCATCTTGTTTTGTTTTTGTTTTTATCCATCCAGCCACTCTGTACCTTTTGATCGATAAATTCAATCCATTTATATTTAGAGTAATTATTAATATGTAAAGACTTACTAATGTTATCTTATTGATTTATGGCTATTTTGTACTTCCAGTGTAACTTTTTATTTTTAAATATTTATTTTATTGTTTTAAGAGAGGGTGAGAGAAAGAGAAGGGAGAAGGTCCCAGAGCAGTCTCCATAGTTGTACATTAGCAGTTGTGACATAGTTTCATTCCACACAGGTGGATATGGGACTGCACAGGGAGGGAACCTAACCACCCTACCCCCGCACACCCAGGAGGTGAGAACCCCCACCACCATCTCAGCAGCTACCAGTTGTACAGCAGGCTAGGGCCAGGATACGATCCCTAGACCTCGCAATTGCAAAGCAAGAGCTCAACTTGTTGAGCTATCCTGGCATCCCCCATTGCACCTTTTTTCCTTGTTTCTGCCTACCTTTGTTAACTGTTAGTTCCATGGTGGTATGCTATGTTTCTCTCCTTTTTTTTTTGTCTTTTGTAAATTTTTCTTTGGTGTTTGCTTTGTGATTACCACAAGGCTTACATAAAACATCTTATAGATAAAGCAGTCAATTTTAAGCTGGAAAGCATCTTAACTTCAGTCACATACAAAAGTTCCATCCTTATACACCTCCCCTTTACATTTTTGATGTCACAATTTACCTTTTTTTATCTTGTGTATCCATTAACAAATAATAGTAGCTATAGTTATTTTTTAGTACTCTTTTTCTTTAACCTTTATAATATAAGTAACTGGTTAACACACCTTCCTATTACAGAATTTGTTTTTAAAATCTGATTGTATATTTCTCTTTACCAGAGTGTTATATACTTTCATATGTCATTAATTAGCATCTTCCATTTTAGCTTGAAGAACTTCTTTCAGCATTTCTTGCAAGGCTGGTCTAGTGGTGATGAACTCCCTCAGCTTTTGTTTTTCTTGAAAGCTCTTACTTCTCCTTCATATTTGAAGGATAACTTTGCTGCATAGATGATTCTTAGTTGGCATTTTTTTCTTGTAACACTTTTAATATGTCATTGTCTCCAGGTCTATAGGGTTTCTGCTGAGAAATACACTGATGGCCTAGTTTGGGGGTAGGTTGGTCCTTTGTAGGATTCAATCTTTTTTTCCTCTGGCTGCTTTTAAAAGTCTCCCTTTATCTTCAATTTTTGACATTTTCATTACAATGTGTCTTAAAGAAGGTCTTTTTGCATGAAGATAATAGGGTGATCTATAGCTTCATAAACTTGGATGTCTAAGTCTCTTCCAGGCTTAAGAAATTTTTAGCTATTTTTTCTTTGAATAAATTTTCTGTCTCCATCTCCCTCTCTTCTCTTCCAGAATACCAATTATTCTACTATTTGTATGTTAGATGGATTCCCATAAATCAGGTATCCTTTTCTCTAAATATTTATTTTACTGCTTTTTTTGAAAGACGATGACAGAGACAGAGAGAAGGAGGGAGGGCCCAGAGCAGTCTTCACAGCTGCACATCATTAGTTTTTGACATCATTTCATTACTCACAGGTGGATGTGGGGGCCACGTGGAGCAGGAACCAAACTGGAGTTGTCCCATATGGGAAGCAAGTCCTGGGTGGAACTGAACTGGGGGCCTCCTACATGGGACGCACACCCCAGTTCAGCATATGGGTCTGCACGGGCTGACTCAATCCCCAGACCTTATGGCCACAAGGCAAGTGCTCAGCCTGTTGAGCTATCCCCACATCCCCAAGAATTACTGAGAGAGGAAGATTTTAGAATTCTGAGATGGCAGAGAGAGGAAGGCCACTGGGAGATTCTCACTAATGGGAAGGGAAGAATCTTATAATAGCTCACTCCAGAGGCCAACTAACTATCAATGGCTGGCCTCCTGAATAAACAGGTTTTTCAGTTTTGACAAGAAACCTGAAAAGGTTTATCCAAAAACTCCTACATTCCTACCAAGATTCCCCCTCCCCACCTCGAGGAGGATCTAGACACAGGTCACATGGACACTAACAGTATAAAACCCACGAGAAACTTTCCCATGGGGAGCTTGTGTTAGGTGATGCTATCCCCACGTGCTTCGCCGGCTAATAAATCTCCTTCCTCTATCTAAAGAGTTGTCTGAGCATCTGATATCCTCCATCGGGTGTTGCTTCCTGCAATATTACTATATTTTGTAAATGGAAATGCCACTACTAAAAACAGAATGCTGTAAATAGAATGATGTCATTTGTTTCCAAAGAACATCGATATACGAGAGCGATGCGAAAATAAAAATAAAAGCATGAAATTTCATGGCGAACATTGGGGTAAAGTTAGGACTGTAATCCACGAGTTATCTCGTGGTAACACTGCAACCACAAGCACCACTGGTGAGTGTTCTCAGGGCAAAGGGGAATTGGGTTAAACGTTTTACTTGGAACATGACACTTAAAACTGGACGTGCTGGAGAATTATTCCCAGCTTTGGACTTAGTGGGAATGGTATATTCAGTCATGTTTTTTATCTTACAATTAAAAAGTTAAGAGGGATCTTATGTGCTTTACATTTCATGAACACACAAAACCTAGAACTTTGGTCAAGAGTGTTTTTTACTCAGATCTAATTTAAAGATTTAACTTCTTTTCTTGTGAAAGAGAAAAAAGAAGTGCATTGCTAAGGTTGCCAGCCTAGACCAGCTCACATTTTATTTCTCATGGAGCTGAGACACAGGACAATATATGTTGTGCCGAATGAGACCACCCGCGAGACAGACAACCACGACACAGAGAATTTGGTGGAATCAGACCCTCTTCTGCCAATTGGTGAGGGAGATTTTATTAGCAGATTCGAATCTGGGCTGCCACCCCGGTTCATCCGAGAGCAACAAGCCCTGACTTACACCAAGTTTGTCCTTTTATTCACAATTCAAACCAG
>PVKE010053054.1:0-10157 GCA_004027555.1 Craseonycteris thonglongyai
TCTCTCTCTTTTTTTTTTTGTTCATTTGTTATTTTACCATTTATTACTTTCAAGTGATTTTAGCCAATAATTAATAGAAAACTCTTGGACATTACCAGTTCAATTTTATATACTTTTAAACGTAACATAATGTTTTTTATTCCCTCTATTAACCATGTGTTTCATACAAAAAATTAACATGATGTACTGATTTAAATGTTGAGTTCTAGGGGACATTTCTCCTCAGAGAGTGGTCCCTGCACAACCAATATTGACATAATTCATGAGCTCATTAGAAATGTAGGAGTCCAGATATAATGAATCAGAATTTGCCTTTAAGCAAGATCCCAAGGTGATTTGTATGTACATAAAGTTTTGAGAATCAAATAAAACACAATCTGGAGCTTCACCATACTCCTAGATTATTGTCCTTCACTTGTTGTTAATATCACCACAGTTCAGAATTTCTAGTTAAATAGGTCTAGGTGCTTCTTGAGCTGAGCATGTGGTAACGTAAGTTAGTAATTAAAACTACAATACAACCTATTTGACCACAAATTGTCTGAGAATCTGGGACCTGTACAATATGCTATTGCAAACTTTCCTATCAACTGGTAAGGTCAACGGGCCTTAGGCTCTTTCTGGGACCTCTGCTTACTTACACTCATGCCAGCTCTCCTTTTAACCAAGGTCTGTTGTATATCTACAATTTACAATTTAGTGGGCAATTACTTCATCATTTATTTGGTTTCTATTATCTCTATTTACCATCTGGAGTTTAAGTACATCTGTTGATCTGTCCTTTCTTATATCCACATCTTATTCTCTTCTGCATTCTTTATTTCCCCTGCCTTACTTCTACTTCTTTGTCCCTTCCCGCATTCTCTCTGCACTCTGAAACACTTCTTCCAAGGCAAACTCTATCCTGTATACTCATTCTCTTTATACCCGGAAAACACTTTTACTCTCAAGAACTCAGTACTAAGAGTAATTACTGTTTTATACACCCACTCTTTTAGAATTGCTAGTTTCCTCATTATCCAGGGTCAATCCCAAAGTTACCGTTCTCTGTCTAAAAATACCTCTACCATTGTGTCTTGTGCCTAGTGACCATCAATCATTGACCATTTGTTATATTATTTTCTCATTGAAAACTTTGGCACCAGGTTCAGTCTTCTCCATCCAAGTTGTGCCTTCATCCTTAATAATCTCAGCCCACATCGGCTATCCTACTATCCAAAAGCTTTCATTTTCCCAAACTCTTCAATTCATCCACCCACTCACATAACTATACAATAGATCAAGCTTGTCCAATCCATGGCCATTGGCAACATGCATCCCAGGATGGCTTTGAATCCAGCCCAACACAAATTCATAAACTTTTTTAAAGCATGAAATTTGGAGGGGATTTGTGTTTTAGCTCATCAGCTATTGGTAGTGTTAGTGTATTTTATGTGTGTCCCAAGAGAATTCTGCTTCTTGCACTGTGGTCCAGAGAAGTCAAAAGATTGGATGCCCCTATAACAGATCCCTCAGAACATCTTCATAAGCTTTCTATCCATCCCTAGTAAGTTTTCTCCTCAAATTCAACAGTTATTTCAAGTTTTTATGGATCTACTAAACTTTCCCCCACCATTCATGGTAGATGACTTTCCCTCCTACTTTAAGTAAAGTACTATCTCACAGATTTTGTTTATTTGTGCTTGTCTCTTTCTCTCTGCCTTGGAGGAAGTGAATGTGCTTTGTCTGGTTATGACTAGTTGTACATGTGTGTGGGTGTGTGTATTCAATATGTTCGCTGTCTATATTCAAAGAACCTGTTTTCATTCAGCCATACTTCCATATCTTTAGTCTCTCTGTTTTCTGGTTCTTTATTATTAGACTTTGCACACGATGTTTTTCCATCTTTGAAAAAACCTCTTTCCTGTGAACATGCACAAATATTTTTGTGCCTTATTTTATAACACTGAACTTCTCTGCTGGCCTAGACCCTATTAACCTCTTTATTCTTCATGAAATTCTTTCCTTTGGTTTATGGGATACCCCTGTCTACAGGGCCATTAGTTCCATCTCATTTTTCTTTTAATATTGATATTCTGTACAGTTCTTTCCTTCTTTTCCTTCTCTGTTTTTCATGTTTTTTTTTCTTCTTGTTGTTTTTCTTATCCGTATTCCTTCCCGTTCAAATAGCATCTATTTTCTAATAACTCTCCCCCCCCAAATAAGTTTGTATCTTTAGCTTATCACTGTCCCTTAAAGCCCAGGCCAATATTCCTAATTGCCTAATAGATACCTTTAACTGAACATTTGCCTGAAAACTTAAAATAAACCTCATTATTTCCCAAGCCCTCCTTTGATCTTTCTCTTTCCTTTTTCTCATCCAACAGCCTAATCTAGGTCATGTAGATTTTTCTCTACCATTCACCAGTCCATCCTTTGACAAGTTTAATTTATCTCAATCCCTTACCAGCTCTTGAAACTGTCCAATTTTCTCTATTTCCATCACCACAACACTGATTAAAACTAATACCATGGCTTACCTGTGTTTAAGGTGACAATCCTTAGCTGATCTTTCTTTCCACTAATGCTGTATTCCTTTAGAAGTTTTCACATCGCTTCTACCAAAGTGAACTTATTTAAACATAAGGATTATCATGTTATGCCTCCATTTATATTCATTTGAGAAAGAGAAAAAGAAGCTACTGATACCGAGGAGCTGACTTGGTCCTTCGGTTAGGCCTTGGAGTGCCAGATGCTGTCCTAGTGCTTGCAGCTATTCTGCACTGCTCTGCTGTCGAGTATGAACAACAGCTTAGAATGCTAAAATTGGACAAAGCCACTTCATGATCAAGGTAGATCAAAACAAAAACGGGACCACTTTGTAACCATGTCTCAATACAGACAAAAATAATAACATTGTTCAAGCCATCCAAAATGACCAAACATTTCCCTTCTTCACAGTATAGCAAACGATGCTTCTTTACTAATCATAGCTCTGTCCTCTCTACATTCATCATGCCATCTAGATAAAAAAAATTTTAAGATACCCAATCATTGAATGAACCCCACTTCCTTACAGCATCTAATTTAAGGCAAATTTCTGTTTCCTTGACTAACCGCGTCACCTTACCTATAAACTCTGACATCCTCTTAGTGACATACTCCTATAGTTCCCTATTACATGCCATCTCTCTTGTTGCACAAAGTACATCAACCTAACTTAATCTGCAGGCCTGTTCCTGGTGGTGTTTAGCCAGAAGACAGTGACAAAGTTAGTATCTCCATGTTGCCTCTTCATGAAGATTACCATGGCCTAAGTCCTGTTTATTTATGCAAACCGATTTCTGCCCATTGTTTTACTGACTGATTAGAGTCTTGGTTTCTAGAAATTAGGGACTGAACCTTAATTTGTTTTGTTTTGTTTTGTTTTGGATTGGCTTAGTTTGGTTTTTGTATCCCAGTACCTAATATACTGCCAGGCACTTAACACAATTAATGTTTGATGATATGAGTTAGTGATTATTTTTCAGTTCTACAAGGCACATTGTAAGTCAAGCTCTACTACCAATATGAAGGATTTAACAACTTCTGAATAAACAGTTGAGTGAATAAATTACTTTTTCTGTCAAAGGGAAAAACTTAATTATAGAATGTTAAGTGAATAGAAAATTAATTGTTTCTAAAGTTATGGTCTGACTCTGGGGGAATCTGGAACTTACTTTCATATTAATTAGAGACGGTGTCATGAAAGGGAGGGGCTTTTAAGAGATGCTGATAAAGAAGAAGGAAGAGGTCATATATTGTTTTTAATAAATTTATTGGAGAATTAGTATACTTCTCTTTTCTGTATACTTTGCTTAAAAGTTAATTGTTTCCTTTTTCTTCCTATGATTATTCAACTCATTTGACATTTTTTTCACTTGAAGTTGCACATTTTAGAACTCATAATTACCCAATGATTTCTTAAGAATTTTAATGAGCCCACAATATATTTTATATATTTTTTTAAGATTTATTTTTATTGTTTTTGACAGACAGAGAGAGAGAGATACAGAGAAATACAGAGACAGAGAAGGGGGAGGGCCCCGAACAGTCTCCATAGTTGTACATCATTGGTTTTTCCACATAATTTCATTCCACAGGTGGGTGGGGCTGCACAGGGCAGGAACTGGGCTGGGGTCTCACCCCAATGAGAACCGAGCTGGGGGCACTCCCCAGTTCAGCATATGCGTCCACACGGGCCAGGGCCGGGATTCGATCCTCAGTCCCCGGGGCTGCAAAATGAGCGCTTAACCCACTGAGCCATCCCGGCTTCCCCATATTTTATAATTGCCAATACATTTCTTATGGAATGGTTCCCTGATGCCTTTTTGTAGCTTTTATATTTTTTTCTTTAAATTATGTGTACTAGATAGTTCAGAATCTGGATAGTAGCTTCTAAACATATGGCATATATTGAATATATATTGAGTAAAATATTTAATATTTTCTATGCTAAGAAAAATAATTTTAAAACTATATGTTATTAGAAAACATACTTATAAACATTTTTAAGATTAAGATTACTGTAAATGTGCATGTATATCTATACGTACATATTACAATAAACAGAGATACCCAGGGAAACAGACACATACAGGATAAAGTTTGCAGTGTTGGAGAATAAGAAAGAGTGTGGCGGAGGTGAATAATGAAAGTGTTTAGTAGCAGAAGAGGTCAGTACCCTCTGAATCAAAATATGTTGATAAGTAAGTTGAGGCCTGAGAGTCAGCCATTCAGTGTAGTAGCATGGAGGCTAATGGTGACATTAACAGCATCAGTTTTGATGGGAGAGAGTAAGGGAATAGATTTGTGGGGCAGTTTTAATGGGGTCAGTTTTTACTTTGCAAGGTAGACCCATCCATGTAAAACCAATTTTCCTCCCTGATGGTATATAATTCATTAAAGTAAAGGATATGCCCTCCCTTTTCAGAACCAGACTGTTTTTGGTTGTGTATATGTTTTTAAATTTTATTTTACATTTCTTTGCATTTTGTAGATATTTCTTTGAGAAAGGGAAAGAAGGTAGAGGCATTAGGAACTAATCTTGCCTATTTTAAAACAAGTGCATGTATTTCATTGAGAACAAATTCATGGTGTGGCCAGATCCAGGAAGAAAAGGGGGAGTTTCAGTGATGTTTATTTAGTCAACTTCTTTAACACTTTTTATATGTGCTTTTTGGAAACATCTTACATGTTTCTGTTGCTATCACCTTTCATTAGAATGACCACGTGTGATAGTTTGTCTGGGACGTTCTCAGTTTATTTTATTCCATGTGTCACAGCTCAATTATTTCTAACTTTCCATTTTACTATAAAAGTTGTCCCAATTTGGGAAATACATAGGAAGAGCCTTCTCTAATCCCCTTATCATCCCTGGAGGGTAGCAGTCTTTATTGTTATTTTACATAAGATATGTTGAAACTCTGGTTGAATCACTTTCTAAATGTTCAACAGGTGGTAAGCAGTAGAGACTGTGAACAGCGTGACTCCAAAACTTTGTTTTTCATTACCTTCTTGACTGTCTCCTTGCTCCTCTAGATTTTCTCAATTTTAAATCAGCCAGCTACAACTGTGTCTGAAATGAAATGTTTTGTGGACTCTTCACTGTCTTGAAAATGATGTTACTTAACAGAACTCAGCTATCATCTGTGTGGAGGCCATTAAGTGCTTCTTTCTTTCTTTATGCACTAGTTCCTCAGTTTGCATATACGGTAGACTCTCCATTAACCAGAACTCAAGCAACTGGCACTCTCAAGTAACCAGCAAAAGATTTTGTTGGATGCTCAAATTCTGGTTAACACAGTCTACTTAAATTTATCCGGCATCTACCAATCCTTCTGGGTGCCAGTTAACTGAGAGTCTACTGTATATACATCTGGAAATGGGGACAGCAACTGTACTGTATACAGAGTTGCCAATCAGCCTATAGACTGCCAGTGTCCATTCTACATAAGTGACCAGGCATTCCTTCTGATTTGGTACCCATACTGCATTAATGGTTAAATATTTTGAATATAATCCCTGACTACTACTTTCCAATGCAGTGAGGTATATAGTCAAAGATATTGAAATATGTCTCATTAGTTTCCATTGAAATCTTATTAAAAGAAATTGTAAAAAGGTTATATTTAATTGTGGATGTTCTTTAAATTGAAGCATCTTTTGAAATACGTAAAAATGTGTGCTGGGAAGCTGGATGGCTCAGCAGGTTAAGCGCTCACTTTGCAGCCCCAGGGATCAAGGATTGAATCCTGACCCCCCGGCCCTTGTGGACCGATATGCTGAACTGGGCCATGGCTCTTGTGCCAGAGGCCTCCAGCCTGGTTCCCTCGCTGTCCGCTCCCTGCCTACCTGTGTGGAACGAAACCTTGTTGAATATTGATGACATACAACTACTGAGATTGCTCTGGGTCCTCCCCCTTTTCTCTGTCTGTCTCTGTCAAAAACAGTAAAATAAATCTTTTTAAAAATTGAGTATAAAAATGTGTGCATTATTTTATGAACATTTCCATTACTTGGTGTATTTTGGAAATAGTCTAAATGATTACTTATATTTCTCTGAAAGTATTTCTGATGTTGCCAGATTATTTTTATGACTATCTATCATCTATCATCTTCCTATCAATCTATCATCTATCTACCTGTCTATTATTTAACTGTTATCCATCATCTAGCTATTGTCTGTCTTTATTTGCTTTAAAAGGGAGGCCTGAAATTTGTACTTTACACTTGACACATGCAGCTTTTTAAATTCAAATTAAATTAAAAATTAATTTCTTCAATCACACTTGCCATGTTTTAGGTGCTCTGTACCCTCATGGTAGTGGCTACTCTACTGGACAGTGCAGATATAGAATATTTCTGTCTTTGCAGAAGGTTCTACTGAGCAACTCTTTGTAGAGGGTGCATGTATCTATTATATGTTCTCTCGCCTGTACTCCAATATTACACACCTTGGGATATTTGCTTAAATGCCTATTGATCTAAGTTTTAAAAACTAGTCTAATGCAGAATAGCTTCTTCCTACAAACTCAGGTGAAATCTTTGGATAATGCTATTATTTAACCATAGAAATGTTGATTTTACTATATGTTGAATGCATTATAGCTTGGTTTTTCTGTGGGTAGTTATGTTTTAGGACATATACAGGGCCTGGCAGAAGTTAACACCCCTTTTTAAGTTTACCAGCTCATTAAAATGAGGCATTACTTCTTTCGTACCCTGTATATTGTTATAGCCACACCTTTTTGATGACTACAGCAATATAGTGCTAACATGGTTTAAAATTTCTATCTCTGTAGAGACATTATTAGCTAAACTTAACAGTATCAAATGCCAGTTTTTGTTCATGTAAATTAACTGTGTTGTGTTGTTCAAAAGTTAACTCTGGTTGGGAGAAATGAGCAAAGGAATTTTGAAAACTTTTTTTGCAACTGAATCTATTTTTACTTGAAATGGGAGTACTTTGACATTTTAGAGTGAAAAATTAACCCACAGTTATGTATTTAGGTAAATATCGTTTTTCCCCTAAATTAGTCATGCTGGTATATTTTTTCCCTTTGTGTATATTTACTGGATTTAAAAAAAATTTGATTATAGAATACATAGATAGAATACATGTTATGAGGAGTAATTTTGGTGGTTTGTATTTAAAAGGTAAATTTCACTAAAATTATCTGGCACTTTATCCTTCCATTGTTTGTTATAATTTTCCTTGTTCTTTTGTTTGCAGTCTTTCATCACAGTGCATCAGAAACTATTATGTAAAAAATGTTAAGAGTAGAAATCCTATTAAAATAGTAGCAATTTGGTATGAAAGTGCTTTGTGCTTTCATTGCTATTTTGATGCTTGTACTGTCGAGAAACTTGAGAACAAATTTTTCGATTCACATGAGAAGCTGACAGACTGAAATATCTTAAGCCTCGAAAGGGCAAATAGAAGTTATAATTACTCTGTAACTTCACAATCCTTGTACTAAAATGCTCACCTTTACTATCATGCTGCAGGCCATCGAGCGAGAAAAAGCTGAGAAGTTCAGAAAAGTACAAGATGCCAGCCGATCCGCTCAGGCCCTGGTGGAACAGATGGTGAATGGTAATTACATGGCCTTGATTTAGATAATCTTCTTAGGGATTTGATAAACACGTAGGTTCATATGTATCAGCTGAATTATATCAGACAAGCATTTCCTGAATGCGAATTTAAATTAAAGTGAGTTTGTAAGCTTTTTTAAAATTCTTTCTTAATACTAAGCAAACTATTAGAAGAAATTCAACTTTGAATCCAATGAAAGAAAATGGGATGTGGTAGAGTATTTTATCAATCTGTGGTGGTGAAATTCATTTTAATGCAAATCCTGCTAGCATTTGTCCAAACAATTTAAGAAAACAAGGCTTGCAGAAATAATTGAAAAAGTAAGCAATCACATAATATATGTAAAGTGATTATAATCTGATTTTAAATAATTTTTGCAATGTAATTTTCCGAACAGACTAAAATAATATGGAAGGTTTCATCAGCACACCTGCTTGGTAATAATATATTTGACATTACGTTGCTTTTGATTTTTTTCACTCATTTAAAAAATGTCTCCTGAGGGGTACTTGTATTTTTTAACTTCTTTTTAAAGAGGTGAAAGTACAAATCTAACAAAACATATTTTTTCTTTTTTGCAAGTGGATAAAAATTAATTTCTTTTAACACTTAGTGGCTTAAAAGCTGTCTAAACAAAACATGTTAATGACATCAATTGTGAACAGATTTATTTCAAACTTTCATTGTTCTACTACTGTGTTCATTTCCAGATATAAGTAATTTATTAAAATAAGGGATAACACTGTTTCCAAAGAAGATTTTTATTTTTTTTATTTTTCAAAGGATATGTTTACAAAATTTTTATAACCAAATATAACAAATGTTTTTGTCCTGCACGTCAGCTTTTTCCAGAACTTGCCCACATTCTGGGACATGAATTCTATGTGCAAATTATTTTTTGCCTTAATTGCCACGTTGGCATTAAAAATTTCAGTGATCTTCCTAGGAAATCAATTTACTTTCTTTTTCTAATTAGCCCCAAGACTTTATATGGTTAGAAACAAAAACAAGTGAATATGACAGCTGAGAATTGGGTTAGAAGTTAATGAAACTATAGTCAATACAAAATACATAAAGGTTGTCGTTTAGATGCATTTTGCTTGGCAGTTTAACTGATGAGTTTAACAACAGCATGTTTTGTTAAATAAAATTGTATAATCTAAAAAAATTTCTTGTAGCTGTTACATCTTCCCAAAAACTCTTGTCATTTTTTCATTTTTATATATGCTGATGGAAAATTTATACTTTTAAGTGGTCTCATTTTATAATCAAGTATCAAGCATACAAGCATCTGATAGTAGCATACACTGAATTATTGAAAAAGCAGTTAAAATTTGGAAATAAAGCAATAATTTTTTTGGTAGTTGAAACTACATATGAGATTAAAACAATCATGTGAATAATGATAATATGTTCTAGGTTATTGCCATTATTGCTCTAATAAAATCACAAAAAAATTAGGACATATACTAAGTCCTTAATAAATACTAATTAAGTGATTGTATTATGTTTTGCAAAACAAAATTAAGGCAGACATTAAGATAATTACGTTGGTAACTTTGGTCAGAATATAATCCATAATGCTTCAGAAGGAAAATGCTAACTTGTGTGGAAAGCAAAGAGCAGTAAGAGATAGAGGTTTGATTTGATACTTTCTTCATTGGTTGACTATATTGATGAAATTTTAAGTTTCTTATTTTTAATGCCAGTGAAGATATGGTGTAACTGATAAGCGTTTAGGCTCAAATTTAGGCTATAACTAGAGCACAGTTCTGCTGCTCCACTCAATCAAACAATGTTCATATTTACTAAAAAGTGCACTCAGTGACTCTAACTCATTCTTTTGTTCTTTTTTTTTGGTCCTTCATAGAACAAGTTGCATACTAGTTCATGGGATTATTTGTGAAAATTGTTAGAAAAGCCAGACACCCATATGTGCCTGGAGTACCTCTCCAGGTATATTTCAGATGGACCCCCTAACCCTAATTTATGATAGCTCCACTAGCATAGAGCCAAAATCTAGTCTTTACTCATATGGCTA
>PVKE010053055.1:0-10157 GCA_004027555.1 Craseonycteris thonglongyai
CCACGAGGACCGAGGATCGAGTCCCGGCTCCGGCCCAGGCAGGACCCACATGCTGAACTGGGGAGTTCCCACAGTTCGGTTCTCTAGCTGTCTCTGTCTCTGTCTCTCTCTCTATCTGTCAAAAGTAAAATAGAAATAAATATGCACTGAAGATAAAATAATTACTCTCTATAAATATAAAAAAAAGATATAAAAAAAACCCCAAAAAAACAAATAAATAAAAATAAACGTCACAAAGAGAGAGAGCGAGACTCCCACACAGATGGAAATGCTCTTCATTTTAATACATATATTAGTGGTGTTCATTCAGTAAGCATCTATTTATTTATTTATTTATTTATTATTGTTTTTGACAGAGAGAGAGAGCTACAGAGACAGAGGGGGAACTGAACTGGGGGAACTTCCCAGTTCAGCATATGGGTCCACACGGGCCAGGGCCAGGCTCGATCCTTGGTCCCCTGCGCTGCAAAGTGAGCGCCTAACCCACTGAGCCATCCCGGCTTCCCTTCAGTAAGCATTTAATTGATACTGACCAGCTTCTAGACACCATAAAGGGTTCTTAGAACAGAAAGCTACTTCCTTACAGAATAATGCAGTGAAGTGACCAGTTCTCCAACTGTAGAGCAAAAACTGCTTAGAAACAGAATGTAGTAATAATGATTTGCTAAACACATGGTTAATATTAAGTGTTTATTTTTCATATTTTGGAAAGGGTTGTCTCCAGTATGTGGTCTGTTCCTTGCTGGGTCCAAGAGAGTCATTCTGTTCCTTAGTTACATGAATGTATATCCTGTCTAGAATCCAGCCTGGCCATTAATTAGCTCAATGGAAATTCCATGGGATTCTGGACAGCTGAGGGTTCATCTCGGCCACTCAGCCCTGCGTGAAAATTCTAACCGCTTCTCACTTAAAAATGCTTCTATCTATCCCCATTCTCACCAGGACCAGGATGGGCTGCAACAACTGAGGCACTCAGCATAGTCACAAAGTATAAGTGTGGGGTTGAAGGGAGTGCAGACATAGTAATCAAGAGAAATGTTTTGATGCAACATTTTTTTTTTTCAAAATTAATGCAAACAAAAATTGATGGACAAAGTATTTTAACTAAAGACAGGATCTGACAAGGTCAGCATTAGGGTGAGGTGAGTTAGTTATAGGGACCAATGTGGTGTCATACAGACCTAGGCCACAGTTTAGCTCTGCCCCTTCCTGCTGCTCTCAGAATCTCTCTGATCTCAGGCTATTCAGATGTAAAGTGGGGAGAGGAACGGTGTGTTTAGGGTCAATTCTGTCTTGAATAAACATTTTGTTATGCACATGATGGATTCTTTGCATTATTTTTTATTTTTTTAAATACTGCATTAAGATATTATCTTGATTATTGATGTGTCTGCTCTCCCTTAAATGTTGTGCCTGAGGTGAATGCCTCCCTTGCTTCACCTGAGTCACTCTCACACTGTCTCCCATTGTGCACATGGTTCTCAGATCTTTTCTCCATCCCCACTGCCACCATCCTTGTTCTTTCTACCAGCATATTTGGCTTGGACGACAGCCACCTCTTATCCATCCTCTCCGTGCCCCAAACTTGTCCCTCTTATGAAATGTCAACACCACTTACCAAGCTGCTCCCGCTCAATTTGAGGATTGATTTTCCTTTCGTCTCTTTTCCCAAAGTCCACATCTCACCCATCAGAGACTCCTGTTGATTCCACCTTCATCTCCCACTGTCTAGACTCTGCTCTGTTCCCATGCCACCACCTTTGGTTTGTATAATGGCAGCTGAATTATTACTATTTTTCCACCCTCTTCTGTCCTCTGCCCAGTTTCCTAGAATATGGGACCCATGACACTTTTGTGATGGCATTTCAGATGGCTCAGCTTTAAAGATAATTGAATTTCACCATAGAAATGTATTCCTTTGTCCATTCTTTCCAATTCACGCCATATGGGGTTTCTCTCAGGGGCTGGCATGCCTTTAGCACCTCACCTCCATAGCACTTGCTAACTACTTTCTAAACAAATGAGAGCTTTGCTCAGGTTTCCGGCAGGCAAGACCACGTGGCCCAGGGCATCACAACTTCAGCATTAGGGACACTTGGGGCTGTCTTCGTGCACTCTAGGAAGTTCAGCAGCATCAATGGTCTCTACCCACTAGATGCCAGTAACATGTCCCTCCCCCCCATTATGTTGTCACAACCAAAAAAACATCTCCAGGCATTGCCAGTTGTCCCCTGACTGAGAAGCACTGGTTTAGCCACCTTTATTTATACTGTTTTGTTTTTACTGTTTCCTTTTTTTTAAACAAAGACTTAATTTTTTTTAGAGCAGTTTTAGGTTCACAGCAAAATTGAGAGGAAGGTATAGAGATTTCTTATCACCACCTGTCCTCACACACACACAGCCTCCCCCTCCCTCCTCCCCATTATCAATACCTTCCATCAAGGGGTACATTTGTTACAACTGATGAACTTACATTGACACATCATTGTCATGCAAAAGCCACGGTTTACATTAGGTTCTCCTTTGGCGTTGTACATTCTACAGATTTGGACAAATATATGATGACACTTTCCATTGTTATAGTGTCATACAGAGTGGTTTCACTGCCCTAAACATCCTCAGTGCTCCACCTACTCATCTATTCCTGCCCCCCCACCCTGTTGGCACACACACACTCACAGAATGCACTCACACACTCACATGTACTCACACACCCACATGCATACTCACACTCGTGTGCACATTCACACAACACACTCACACATGCACATTCACAACACTCACACATTCACACACACACTCTCTCTTACACACTAGTCACACTCTCACACACACCTGGACACCCACAGCTCTCAGCTCTGTGCTAAGCACCACACCTGCTGTTCCTCATTTAACCCTAGGAGGTGGGGACCATTCTTACCCCTATCTGAGGTGGAAAATAGAGGCTCTGAAAGATCAGAGAGCATGGATCTATGCTGTGAGTTTTTCACGTGTGTTTCCAGAGTGGCACAGAATAATTTGGAAATGAATGGGGCATTCAGGTGACTGTGGTAAAGGCTGAGGGGGTGCTGAGGGGGCACGCTGAAAATCAAGATCTGTTCTTAGAGGCCCTGTGAGCCACTCTTGAATCAGGAGTCTGGGCACTTTGATTTTGTTACAATGCATTCTGCTCTGCTGCTTGGTTCTGTCCTAAAGGAAGGACACCTAGAGGCCTCGCCGGGTCCCATGTTCTCCATTCAGGAAAGAGATCACTATACCATGCTCCTGATTTTAGGAAAACTTGCATATGTGTTGTAAAACCATCACAGTGGATGAAATCAGTTGCTACAGGATGTATTGGAGTGGGGTCTGAGATATCCTGAATGATTTCCCTGCCTTTCCATGGAGTACCTTTCAGATTGGACATTGGAGTGTCTGCTCGCTGCTTCCTTCTGTGGCAGACTTCGTGGGGTTCCTAGTCCACAGCGTGGCAGCAGCTGGCTGTAATCAAGGCTGGCAGAGGCAGCTTGAGGTGCCCCAGCCCTGCAGCTGTTGGGGGATTAGCTGTAAGGAAAGCTGATCCTGTGACAAATGGCTCAGGTATGTCCGCCCCCAGGAAGCGTGAGTTCCAAGGTTTGCCTTGAACTCCCTAGCTGGGAAGGATAGAGAACATGCTTGTGTTGTGAGTTCTCAGAGACTCACCGTGTGGATGCCGATGAAAGCACCCAGAGAAATGCAACACGTCATGCAGATGCTACGCAGGCTGCATACATGATAGAGAACTGCCAGTCTGGGAATTTCTGTGTGAAATTCACTCAGAATGTACCGCTGATGTTTTCTAAGATGTTCCTTCTCACTCAGTTTCAAAGAGGGGGTATTGGCGGTAAAATGATTGTGGGGGAGATGTGCTCCCCGGGAAGGGCCAAAGATGTCATCATAAACTCTATCAATATTTCATTTTCTTCCCATGAAACTGATAAGCCTCTATAGCTCCAGGTGTGGTGGGAATTCAGAAAGATTAAAATAAAAGACTATTAACCTTTAAAATTAAAGACTACCTCTTCCTGTCTTTTTTCCAGAGGGCAGTATTTCAAGAAGTGACAGTTGAGTGCAGTGTTGTTGAAAAGTTTAAAAATATACAAAAGTTGACAAATGAGCAGAATGACCCTCTTATATGCATCATTTCAACACCTATCAGCTCTTACCCAACATACTGTATCCACCCATACTCCCATCATAACACCAGCATTGTTTTCAAGCAAATTTCAGACATGATAGCATTTCATCTGTAAATATTTTAGTATCTTTTTTGTTTGTTTTTGTAAATATTTTTTAGATTTTAGTTTTTATTTACTAAAATTTTTAAATTACCATTGACAAACAATAATATTATATTCAGCTCAGGTGTAAACATAGTGGTTAGGAATTGATGTGACTTATGAAGTGATTACCCTGAGTATCTATTTCTTAAAGTCAACATAGGGCTGACTTTTGAGCCCAAACAGAGCCTGCCATTTGAAATCACCGCTTGATACTGTCTACTGCAAAAAGCAGGAGAAAAAAGTAGGGGATGCAAGGATGGCTCAGTGGGTGAGCTCTCGTCTTGCAACCCCGGGGTCTGAGGATTGAATCCCAGCCCCAGCCCAGCCCATGTGGATCCAGATGCTGAGCTAGGGTGTGCCCCCAGTTTGGTTCTTGCCTGGATGAGCTTCCTATGTGGGAGGCTCCCAGCCCAGTTCCTGCCCTGCACAGCTCCACACCCACCTGTGGAATGAAACTATATGGAAAACTAATGTACAGCTATGGAGATTATTCTGAGTTCTCGCTCTCTCTCTTTCTCTGTTGAAAAACAAACAAACCAACAAAATAGTACCATATGTAAGCATTTTTACCTATGTAGATCGAAGCTATAGAACACACAGGGAAATTCTGCATTGCTTGGGAGTGATCCATCAGATATGACATAATCTGGTTCTATAAGTGTGCCAGGAGCCACTCAGGGAAAATATAGGACATGCTCCCTGCCCTTTGGAGATTCACTATCCAATGGAAAAAGCAGATTGATAAACACGTAAGGCAACACGTGTGATGGGTGGTAAGGGGGGGAGACATGTGTAATGCACTCTGAGCTCTACCCTGGTGAAACAATAATATAAAATATAATAATAGTAAAATAAGGGGCAACCACTGCAGCAGGAATAGGTTGTAGGTACTAAGCACTTACTATATCAAGCACCCAGAACACAGAGCAGTCATGCTAGAAGGACATTAGAGAAAAGCTGTGGGAAGTGGGACCCAGGGGGATGTACTTTGGAGAACAATGACTCACTTTCAATTATTTCTATGGTTTGAATATGGTGACTCTAGAATACTGACCTCAATGTCCTGAATCCAAGGAGACTATAGCAGTGCAAAAAATTCTTGGGAACCAGATGGGCTCTTTCATTTAGTAGAAAATTCTATGGAAAACCAGCAGGAGTCTCAATAGGCTGCCCTTTCCTGTTTTAAAAATCTTACCTCTCTCCTCCCTGTTTCAGAAATGTCTCTGCCACCTTGTATCATCTTTTCCATTACTGCTTAGACTTTTCCATCTCCCACTACCCCCAGTCCAACCCATCATTGCCTCCCACCTGGACTAGTGCAGTAGCCTATCACTTGGTTTCCTGTCTTCTACTGTTGCTCTGCTATCATCAACACTTCACCTAGTAGTCAAAAGAAGTATTTTTAGAAAAAATATTATCATGTCTCTCTTTCTCACCCCCTCCCCAATAAAAAAATGTTTCATGACTCCATACCAGTTAGAGTTACTCATATTCAGGCTCCTTACCAGAGTCTACAAGTACATGGATAGTCTGATCCCAGAAACCTCCCTGCCTCTCAGCTCCGTGACCTCTGTGTTGGTGGCTGAAGAAGCCAGTCCCTCCATTCTCCCGTTTTAACATCCAACACATGTCATTTTGCCTTCTTTGGTTATTCCAAGAAGCACCTCTTTCTTCCATGCTTTTGCATCACCAAAATCAGGCTGTCTTAAATCAAGGACAGTCAAAGTTCAATTGCTAGCTATTTTCCTGGTCCTGGTGATAAACAAAGACACTCTTATCAGGAAAGACATTACAAAGTCTTAGAGGTTACTCTCAGGAGTCAGGGACAAGGGGATAAACCTCTCTTTGGGCAGAGTTAACCATTTACTACATAACCTTGAGCAGGTGGTGTCAGCTAAAGGAGAAGGTCTTGCTCAGCGCACCAAGAAATCGACATAGAATGCTTGGTCATAAAGGAGAGTATAAGGTGTTACCCTACTCATGGTGCATAGACACCAAAGTATTCAGAGATTGTTGGCATCACCTCAGACAGATGTATTCAAATCTATGAACAACCCAGAGCATGAGCATCCTAGCACTGAGCTGGGAAGCCCACTGTTTCTCTCTCCTGGTGGTATCATTACATTCAGTTGTCTAGTGGCATCATTACACTCAGTTGTCTTCACGCTTACTCACCAAAAGGGTTATTTATTTCATCATGTTTGCTTGTCAATATAAGCTAAGCATACATCCCTAAGGAGTGATAATAACATTTCTGGTTTAATCCATAAAGTGGAGTATTGAGGAAGCCGGGATGGCTAAGCAGGTTAAGCACTTGCTTTGTAGCCTCAGGGTCCAAGGATTGAGTCCTGGCACCAGCCCATGGGGACCCATATGCTGAGCTGGGGTGTGCTTCCCCTGTGGGAGGCCCCAGTTTGGTTCTCACCAGGGTGAGCTTCCCATGTGGGAGGCCCCCAGTTCAGCCCCCCACTCGCCGGAGAGTGTCTCCCATGCGGGAGGCCCCCGTCCCGTTTCCCGCCCTGCATGGCTCCCATCCACCTGTTTTGAACAAAATCATGTCAAAAGCGATGTACAACTATGGAGACTGCTCTGGGCCCTCCCCCTTCTCTCTCTCTCTCTCTCTCTCTCTCTCTCTCTCTTTCTCTGTCAAAAACAATAACATAAATCTTTTTAAAAAGTAAAAATAAAATGGAATATTACAGAGCTATAAAAAGGGAAGACAGAAGTGCTTTAATTTTATTATGATCTTCAAAATATACCTTGGTGATAAATTTAAAAAACAAGATACAAACCAGTGGATATAGTATGCTAAATTATGTTTAAAGGGGGGGCGGTGTATATTTACTTGTGTGTCCATAGGCCATCTGTGTGCAACTAGAAAGTGTTGCCTAGTTACTGGTTGTCTCATGGAAGGTAAACTAGGTGAACAAAGGAGAGAGGAATCATTTCTTTTTATTTATTTATTTATTTATTTATTTATTTTAATATTATTATATTTTATTGTTAAATTTAATGGGGTGACATTGGTTGGTAACAATTAGACAGTTTCCCAATGGACAACTCCACATCACATCACCCATGCATCTCATTATGTGCCCAGCTGAGAGGAATCATTTCATTATGTATTTTTCTGACCCTTTCAAATGTATTGCCTATTCAAAATATGAGAAAAAATAGTTTAAAATAAAAACATCAGAAAGAAAAGAAAAAATCCTTGATGCTGTTTGTCCATTGACCTCTATTTTCTTCATCATGTTGACGTTCTAACCTTATGTTTAACTCAATGTTGACACAGTCAGCAACCAGAATCACCCTGACTTTACTGAGTGTTCTTGTACCTTGCCCAGGTGTCTCATCAGCTTCCAGGAAGGGTCTATCAGCTTGGGACCAAGTTCCTGAGTGAGGTAGTCATCAAATGTCACCTCCATGACCTCACATTTTCAGTACAGACCAGGCTCATTTGAGAGGACCAATGGGGACAGGCAAAAAATGGGGATTTGCATCTGAATGGGAGTGAAAGGGGCATGAGCAAGAAGGCTTCAGGGTGGACCCAGAGTCAGGTTATGAATTATTATGTAAGCACTGAGAACAAATCAGTTCTTCCTCCAGGAGAGTAGGATTTTAAACAAGGTCTGCTCCTTTTCAAATTTGCATTTCTGTCAAGATTCACATGTTGGTCTCCATAGTCTATATTTCATTCAGAATGTTATTTGCTTTTTGAACAGTTTTTTAAAGATTTATTTTATTGTTTTGACAGAGAAAGAGACAGAGAGAGACAGAGAGAAGGGGGAGGGCCCAGAACAGTCTCCATAGTTGTCATCAGTTTTCAACATGGTTTCCTTCCACACAGGTGGGCAAGGGTTGTACAGGGCGGGAACCGGGCTGGGGGCCTCCCGCATGGGAGGCACACACCCTCAGGCCAGGGGCCAAACTGGGGTTTAAGAACTGAGATGGGGGCCTCCCGCATGGGAAGCACACCCCAGTTCAGCAAATGGGTCTTTAAGGGCTGGGCCCAGGATTCGATCCTCAGTCCCCGGGGCTGCAAAGGGAACGTTTAACTCACTGAGCCATCCTGGCTTCCCCTGAACAGTTTTTTAAAATGAATGATTGTATTGATTTGCTTGGGCTGCCTTAACAAAGTACCACACCTGGGGATTGGGGGCTCTCTCAATTCTGGAGGCCAGAAGTCCAAGATCAGGTGTCAGCAGGGTTGGTTTCTCCTGAGGCCTTTCCCATTGTTGTATAGATGGCTATTTCTTCCCTGTGTCTTCACATGGTTATCCCTCTGTGTGTGTGTGTCCTCATCTCTCTTCTTATTAGCACACCAGTCATTTTGGATTAGAGACATCCATGTGACTTCATTTTATTTAATCACCTCTTTAAAAGCCCATCTCCAAATCTAGACACATTCTGCAGAAGTTGGGTCAGGGTTTCAACATACGGATTTTGGAGAGACACAACTAAACCTATGACAGCCCAAAACATGGGGAGGCCAGGTAGCTGTGAGATGAGGCTGGAAGGCATGGTGAAGGCCTGATCTGAAGATATATATTAAGACATGTCAGTGGCTTGGATTTCACCCTGAGTATAGAAGGGGCCTCCCAGTAGATGTGTCAGAGGAGGGCCATGTTCAAATGTGTGTCCAAGCCAGATGGCTCTGGCTGCCAGAGGGTACTGAAGCTAGACTGGAGGCCAGAGGAGGTTGTGGAGAAGATCCACACAGAGAAAATGGTCACAGCTGGAGTCAGTAGTGTGGGTAGGCCTAGACAGAGAGGAGAGTGATTTGGATCCAAGTCATCAGGCTTGGACGTCCTTGCTATCCACTGCTTCCATCTCCCTAGCAAGATGAGACACAGCACGTAAGAGGAGTCTACAGTCTGCCTCTCCTTTCTGCTCCCCTTCTCCCTCCAGGAAGAAGGAATGGAGCCTATGGCTATAAGCCTTCTTCTCTCTCAGGCTCTGACAATTGGATGCATTTCTTTCTAGTTGGATACGTTGTAAAGGAACTCCAGGGTATTCTCACGACGCCCTCTGTTGGCCATTTTTTCAACACTTGATACGGTTTATCTTGAGCAGTCCAACATGGCAGGCTCCAGCCAAACGCTGCTGGTGGGTGGGGCTCTTGAAACGCGGTGCAAACTGACATGTGCTGCCAAGTATAAAACACACACTAGATTTCAAAGGCATTGTATGAAGAACAAAGAATGTAAAATGTTAACGATGTTTTGTATTGATTCCTTGTTGATTACGGGATAATATTTTGAATGTATTGGGTTCAATAAGATAAAGTCTTAAAATTAATTTCACTACTTTCTCTTTTACTTTTTTAATGAAGATACTAGGAAATTTTAAATTACATATGTGGTTCATGTTATATTTCTTTATTTCTCACTGATCTGAGCTATTATAAGTGATGTGTATATATCAAGGTTTGTCAGCCTGCAAACTATTGATATTTGGGGCCAGATCACTCTTTGCTGTGAGGGACAGTCCTGTGCATTATAGGATGTTGAGCAGTGTCCCTGGCCTCCACCCACTGGATGCCCGTTGTGACAACGCAAAATGTCTCCAGACATTCACAAATTGTTCACTGATGGGCAAAATCACCCTTTGAGAACTATTGAGATTTTATATTTATTTTGTATAGATTTTATACGTATTGATTTTATACACATATAGTATATAATATGTTGATCATTAATTATGTACTAAAATTTATATGAAATATAACTTCATAGGACACTATTTGAGCCCCCATTATGTGCAAGCTTTGTGTCAAGAGTTTACATGCATTTTCCCTTTCATTCTTCATGATGACCCGATGGGATCAGCATTATTATTATTATCTTCATTTTG
>PVKE010053056.1:0-10156 GCA_004027555.1 Craseonycteris thonglongyai
GCCAGGGGTGGGGGCATGTGAGTAGGAGCTAGGGTGGGCCTGAGACACAATAGCAGATTTCTCTTTTAGCAGGGTGTCTGGTGGTTCAGTGGGGGCGGGGCACAGGAGCTCTGGTCTTTCCTCCTCCTGGCTGCCCCTCCTTCAATAGTATCTGTAAGCCATGCCTGCAGGGCAGCACTTGGATGGGCTGGGGCTTGGCAGAGGCCCCAGTCGGCCACATAGTCTTGCGCACATGCAATGACACCGCAGAGACCCGGCCGGCAGTCCAGTTGCGAGCGCAGTCCCCAATGCCCCAGAGGCCCAGTGGGCGGGAAGCGAAAAGCCCCGCTGCGCGCTTGGGAGCAGGCAGCAGCGCTGCAGCAGCCTGGCGAGCAGGGTGCCAAAAGCCCTGGAGCGTGCTGGCGAGCAGGCAGCGGCGCCACGGCGGCCCGGTTGGTGGGGCACCGAAAGCCCTGTGCTGTGCTTCTTTAATTACAAAAAATACTGATCTTTTCCCCATGTATTTATTGGAAGTTTATTTATTTCCTGTGAATTAGTTCTTTCAAAGTCTTTGCCATTTTCCTTACTGCTTCTAATCTTTTCTAAGACATGTAATAGCTCTCTCTATATTAAAACTAATAACCATTTGTATGTCACACTTTTTTTAAGTTTGTTATTATTTTTCATGTTTTTACAGTAAATTTTACATGTCTCACCTTTTTTTTTCCTTTTATATTTTATTGTTAAATTTAATGGGGTGACATTGGTTGGTAACAATTAGATAGTTTCCCGATGTACATGTCTAACCTTAATATACCTATAATCTTTCCTGTTATGATTTCTATTTTTGGTACCATGTGCCAAACAGTTTTCCAAAAATATTATCTAAATTTCATATTTCCTTCTCTGTAGAAGTTTCATTGTCTTTTTATATGTAAAGTTTTATTGATTTGGAATTTATTTTGAAATGTGGTTCATCCTGAAGTCTAACCTGTATGTGTGTGAATGTGTGTACCTGTCTGTGCCTACACATGCAAATTGGTAGTTGGTCGAACCAACAACACTTATTGAACACTTTCATGAATACATAAAATTTTTATAAGCAGAGAGACAACATATATCCTCTAGTCATAGAAATGCAATAAGAAAATGTAAGTGGGTAGGTGACGTGCAAAATATATTTAAGGGCTACTCATGTGAACTGGTTCATCTCATAGATGGATCATAGAAAATAAGTTGGGGAAAGACAAGATTATAAAAAGTCTTGAATAACTGACTAAGAAGCCTAAGATACACTTGCAGGTGTGATCTGAGGGCTTTTCTTCTCTAGGAATTAGGGATTGTTCAGGTACCAGTGCGGGGATCAGGTGATGACACTTTCTGCTGCAGGACCTGAGGGGCCACTTGTGTCTACTTATGGTGTAAGCTCTCTAAGAGGCCTTATGACTACAGGAACTTTGCTTTTGCTCCCACCTCCATCTCACTGTTTCCAGAGCCATGTCAAGAGTTCCTGGGGTCCTTCTAGAGCCTGAGTCTTTTCTCTTTCCCTGAGGAATGGCAAGGAAGTCCTGTCCCCTTCCTCCCACTGTGCCTACTGGCCTCAGTCTCCAGAGGTGAGGCTGTCTAGAGTGCTATCTCTTGCATGAGAATTAGAAATAAAAAGTGCTGATTTTCTTTGTTTCCCAAAGGAGAGCCTGGAAATTGTACTATACTTCACATTCATTGATAAATAGCACAGCCTACTAGACAAAAATTTGGACTCTAAAGTCACTTGAGCCAGACTGAATTTAGGTCCCACCTCTGCCACATGTCTGTTGGGTGACTTTGAGCTGGTTATTTCCCTCTCAAAGGCATCAATTTCCTGATTTATTCAGTGAGAATACTAATAGCGTCTACCTGGGACAGACAGTGCTTTACCAAGAGCTTCCTTCCATTATCTCTAGCTAAGAGAATCTAATTTTGTACAGGTTTTGAGTAATAATGTGCTTCGAGTAGAAGGGTTCCTTCCCCAGTGTCAAGAGATTGAGTCACATGTAGCCACCCCACAACCTTTTCCAAGTGTTTGTTAACCTTTTCGCTGCGTGCGACGATGCTGTCTCGTCATGAGTTGCTATTGCTGCTATGCGCATGATGAGTATATCTTGTCTTGGTTTTCGTTTGCGTTTTTCGTCTCTCTGCGTATTTTATTGTAGTACACTGTGTACAGGCATGTATGGCAATGCAGTTTATGATAAAACACTTGTATTTTTTTATTCACTGGCTGGAGCCACGGTCACCTTCAAATTTTTTTTTCAATATATATTTTGTATTCAAATGTCATAAGTGAAAATTTTTAGGTGTTTCAGTTACGTTACGAAGAAATAAAACATAAGGATTTTGAAACTACATTTTTATTTATTCAACCTATATTTTATACTTATTTAGTATTTTTATATAAAGAAAAATCATAATTTTTTGCGAGATATTTTACTTTTCTACTGGGTGTTTGGCGTTGATGTTACAGAGTTTCCTTTGCAGAAGTTGCGTGTGCTGAACGGAGACTTTCGAGTGCGCCGGGAGTGCTTATAATTCCAGAAGGTGGTGAAATTGCTCAATTCATCTCATTGCGTGTGAAAAGAATTAGAAGTGTAACAGGGCACTTTCTGACATTGTTTTGATGGCAAAAGCTGTGAATTATCATTGGTGGCAGATCAGGTTACGAGGGACAAAACTCCACCACTTTCCTGAAACCGCTTCGCCTGCGGCAATAAAATACCAGTGCAGCGAAAAAAGGGTTAAGAGACGGGGAGATGAGACCTGAGGGAATTCTGGCAGAGCTTCTGGAGAAAAGTGTGCCCTTTTAAAAAAGTAATAAAATGTATCTGGAGACAGTTCTTCCTTCATTCTTGTTTTTTACAGGTGTTGTCTGAAGACAGGATGTTTGGAGCTACAGCACCCATCTTGAACGCATAAGAGAAAAGCTGAGAGCGTCACAGAGAAATAGATCCCAAAGTCTGATATTGTTGTACGAGAGCATCCACCTTGTAACTGCCTCATTTAAATTCTGGTTTTGTATGGTAATAAAAAGTCTTCTGTAAATAAAAGTACTCAGTAGATGTTAACTATTATCATTATTACTGTTACTGTAATTATTGGAATGTACTGAATATTTAGTGAATATTAGGCACTCCACTTGATGTTCAAGAATACTAAGATAAGGCCGAGACGATGGGGTGATGGATGAATGAAATCACACAAAACTATTTCCAATATGGAGAATTACAATTTTCAGGCAAGGCTATTTAGTTGGCTGAGGATACAGATTTTACTTTAATGTCAAAGAGCAAAGATAAAGCATTGAAGGCATAAGGGACATTATTTTGATTTCATTTCTACTCCAGGCGAGAGTCTGACGAGTACATTCAGACCTGAACCCATAAGAAAACTGGAGCTATCATCAGCAAAGTGATATCAAATTCCACACAGGTTCAAGATTAACACCCAGTAACCATGTTCGACCTGTCAATTTACCAAATTTTTAAGAAATAACTTTTCAAGACTTGACTACTAGACTATTATAGGATCCAGAGGTTTAGATTAGCATTACCCAACTTAAAAAAAAATGTGAATGTATTTTTCTATGAAGAGATAGTGATGAGCCACAAACTTCCATGAAAAATTGGCTGTTGGGGTAAGAAGGTAGGGTTAATGATTCTAGTTTCTAAATTATTTGAAACAAGACCAAATTGTAAATATTCAAACTTCTTGTGAGAAGAAAAAAATAAGAAGAAAAACATGTTTTTAAAAAGATTTATTTTTATTGTTTTTGAAAGAAGGCAGAGACAGGGGAGGGGAAGGCCCAGAGCATTCTCCATAGTTGTAGGTCATTATTTGTGACATGGTTTCACTCCACACACATAGATGCGGGGTTGTGCAGAGCAGGAACCTAACCGGGGGCCTCCCAATTGGGAGGCGAGAACCTTCACCGCTGAGCCTTCCCTGGTGGTTACCATTTGCATTATGGTTCAGCATATGGATTTGCATGGGTTGAGACCAGGAATTGAACCCTGGACCTTCCTATCATGAGGCAAGTGCTCAGTTGCGGTGCTATCCTGGCATCCTGAAAAAGAATAACATTTTACAAAAATATCTTGATAGGCATATTTTAATATCTGCAGTTGCTAAACAGGTGGTTAAGCATTAGTTGACTGCAGGCTTTGTAGAAAGGATTTCAGGGTCTTCATACAAATTCTCTTCATGCTTACTCTTTCCTCAAGAGGTGCTACCAAATAGCTCATATCCCATTACTCACTCAATTGCATTGTTACATTTTTCCATGTGCTAGTCAGATTTACTGTATTTTTGTATGTATTATATGTCACCAATCTTGTGTTTCAGTGCCATTAATTTTCCTATTTAGATTATTGTTGCCAGTTTCCTGTCTATAGCCTACTTCTCATCACATGTACAGCTACAACAAATGACCATGATTCTTTAATGCCCACATATTACTTTAATTTATTTTGACAGTTAGGTCTGTCAATGGTTTTCTCCAAGTATCAAGTCCATTCCTTCTCAGACAGGCAGTCTGTTTGGTTCTATCTTTTAGGTTAATTCTATAGAACAACTTTCTCATTAACATCAGAGCTCCTGTCTTCAAGGTTGGAGAGGCAGATGGGGAGCTTCCCATTAATTTTCTATTAGAACTAATTTTTCTTTCAATGCTTCTCTACTAAGCATTCATAAAAGCCATTTATGAATTCTAAGCAAGGCTTGTTGATTTATATATCTGAAATATTATTCTGATTTCTTTGAAGAGATGGTTTAGGAAACAGTGAGCTTGAAAACAAGGGTAGTCAGTAAGCAGCTCAGGAAGAGGACAGTGATTTGGTAAAGATATGTAGAAAAGATGATGACATGTATTCTTTCTTAAAATTTTGTTATTTTCCTCTAGAAATTGCAATTAGTTTATTCCAATAATTGGACATTTGTTCCTCCAACATTTTCATATGTCTGTTATTGTTCTTGAAGTGTTGAAACAAGGCTCTGCTAATTTACCTTACTCAATCCCACAATGACATTAAAGTGTTTTGTCTGTGCAAAATGTTCTTTATTATGTTTTTAAAACCTGCAGAAAATGACAAAAGGAACTGAGCAAAATGAGGACATTTTTCCTTATTATATTTTTAAATGAGAAATTTTATTTCCTTTGGCCCTCTAATTTTTGTTTTGTTTTGTTTTGTTTTTGATCTTGCAAATCTATAGCTATTGCCTTAAGTTAGAAGAGATCAATTATTTCATTAAATTTCAATCATTTAAATGCCTAAGGTCTATCTTTATGCATTCTCTGCTCCTTCTTCTTCTTCTTTTTTTTTTTTTCTTGGAGAAACAAGCATCCTCCTTTTTTCTAAGTCTATGCCTGTTCCTGGATTTTATTCTTCTTTCTCTCTTTCTCCTGCATCTTCATTATCTATATTCATTCTTCTTCCCTCATTATCATTTAACCAGTTCCTTTCCTCTACATGGCAAAAGGCCAACTTCCACCACCATATTTAGAGTGGAAATGAAACATTTTCTTTCAACTGCGCTGTGACCCACAGGACCCTTTCTCTTTACGTTCCTCTCTTCCCCCAGTACAGCTCATGCAGATGCCTCACCTGTCTCTCAAGACACACAGGCTTAACATTTACCTCTTCATTTCTCTTTCCCTCTTGATCTGCTTGAAAGGCATCTGTCCATCTGACTTTCATTTTCATCATTAATCCAGGTCCCAACTGGATAACTTGTACCCCATTACAATACCCTTCTTTTTAGTCTTTTTTGATGACCATCTTCTGACGATTCTAATCTATTCTACATATATTTGTCAGATTAATTATAATACTTCCCTAAATATATCTGGTTTTGTCATTCTGCTAACTAGAGCCCTTTACTATTTACCCATGAGGCTATTGTTAAAAAAAACTTGGTAAGTAACATGTTTTTTTTGAAAGTTTTAACTTTCTTTTTCGGCCTTATCTTTTACCATATTCAAAATGAACATAATACAACAGCTGTTCCCAAAATACACTCCATATTTCTTCTCCCTGCTATTCCTGTTGCTTAACCTGCTCTCTTGCCACTCACATTCTCTTGTCCAAATTATACCAAACTTCTGGACCCTTTTTGGGGGGGAGGGGGGGAATAGTTGCAATTCTCTCTGCTTTCCACATCAGCTTGTATTAAAACATCTTGCATATTATTTATGCTTCACACTTCTTGAGGAATTGTATTTACTGGGTGTAAACACTAAAAATTTCCTAGAGTAGGATATTGTATTTATTAAACTAATAGAACAGTTGCTGGAAGCACCATGTCCCCTATTTGTTTATTATAAATGGTCCATAAAACTGGGATACATTTATTTATTTATTTATTTTTTATTGGTTTTTGACAGACAGAGAGACAGATAGAGAGAGAGACAGAGAGAAGGGGGAGGGCCCAGAGCAGTCTCCATAGTTAACAGCATTAGTTTTCCATATAGTTTCATTCCACAGGTGGGCACGGGGCTGCACAGGGCAGGAACTGGGCTGGGAGCCTCCCGCACAGGTCCCGGCAAGAACTGAACTGGGGCACCCCCCAGTTCAGCATATGGGTCTGCATGGGCCAGAACCGGGATTCGATCCCTGGTCTCTGGGGCTGCAAAGCGAGCGCTTAACTCGCTGAACCATCCCAGCTTCCTCAAGGGATAAATGTATGTGCTTTAAACTTTTTGTTCTTTTGTTGTTGTGTATATGGTCTCTGAGTTTTAAATCTGGTAAATTTGTATGCCTTTTTTCTCCTGCAATAAAACAGTTGTTATTATTGTTAGTGGCAATATTATAATTGTTGCTCCTTGGCAGTGTTTACAATCTTGTGTGTTTGTTGGTGAAGAACAGTTTTAACATAACTCTCTAAGATTCTCAGGTATTATTTGAAGAGTTTTTGTCATTGTTATTAAAGATTCTTACAACTTTTATTTCTCTAGATACCAATGCTATTTTGTTTAGTCTTTAAACCTGTAATTCTGCAGAATACTTCCATTTGTATAACAATGAATAGTTTATGTTGATTTCTGCATCTAGGTGTCAAAATTTAAGAGTTGATTCAGATCTGTGATACTATATTTCGCTGGTAATCTAATGGCAATTGGATTTTTAATGTTAAATAGATGACTCTAAATAAATGTTCAGATATTTGTTCAAAATGGAAGACCCAAACAAATAAATCAATAAATCCAGATTACTATTTTTTCAGGTTATTCTGATACTAAATATTTTATTTTTTCCCAACTAGATTATCCTTCTTTACCACCTCATATCAATTTGCAGCTATGCCTTCTTAAAAAGAGATTTCTAAGGATTTTAACATATATCATAACCGGCCCTCTAATGAACTCTTCTATGTCTCTGAGAAGAAATTTGTGGATGAATATTTTTATTGTTTCCTTTAAAATATGAGAAACAATAGGATCTCACTTTTATTGCTATAGCATAACAAGTTAGATAATATAACTGAATTCATTTAAGTATCACAGACTCCTAACACATAGTAGGTCCACTGTAATATTTGTTAAAATTAACCACTCAACAAATAATAATTCTGTCAGTCACAGTGCTCAATAACATGTCTTCCATCATCCTATTCTTATGGGTTTTACTGTTTACTAGGCAGAGACAGGTAAACTAACAATCATTTATAGTAGACTCTACAATAAAGCTTGTACTGTGAATACATAACAGAAGTGATGCCTAGCTTTACTGCCGACTATATACAGAGACATAGAAAAATGAGTTGAATATTAAATGATTAATAGTTTAAAAACTGGAAAAAGTAAGGAGAAAAAGGTGGCCTTGGTAGAGACTAAAGCATATACCAAGGTATAAAGTTGTGAAAATACATGGCATGTTTATTTATTTATTTATTTTTTAAAAAAAAATTGTTTTTGACAGAGAGAGAGAAAGAGAGAGATACAGAGACAGAGAGACAACTGAACTGGGGGCACTCCCCAGTTCAGCATATGGGTTCACACGGGCTGGGGCCAGGATTCGATCCTCGGTCCCTGGTGCTGCAAAGTGAGCACTTAACCCACTGAGCCATCGCAGCTTCCCCTTATTTATTAATTTAATAACAAACTGTTATTAAAAGCATTGAGTACTTATTTAATTCTATTTTAGTGGATGAGGAGTTTGGAAAAGGGACAGAAAAGGCATCAACAGAGAGGGAGAGGCACAACAAAGAAGGTGAGCTTTCTTGGTGATGCAGGAAAGGGAGAGCTTTGTTGGAAAAGCACAGCTGGTTTCCTAATGGGAAGAGGAGGTATGTGCACAGGGCAGTACATGAGAAAGGCTAAAGTCAGTTCATGAAGAGGACTTGAAATATACATTAAAGGAAGTTTAGATTCTGATACTAATGGTTCTCAGCCAGGGTGAAAACTATCTGTAGACCCCTCTGGTTCCAACATAGTAGCTCCTGTGTAGGGCATCTGCATTTTTTAAAATTCCTCAGAAATGAGTCTTTCATATATCCCAGGTTAGGAATCGGGTAGGTGCTGAGAAGTCATTGCATGGGTTGCAATGGGATCACAGGTGCATTTAAAGAAGATCCCTTGTCCTACCTCTCAATCCTGCCTGTGTGGTAGAACTTTCTGGAAACTTATCAAACACACTAAGGCCTGGGATTCACCCAAGAGAGAGTAAGGATCACCTTCCATGAAACCTCAGTGTCTGTATATTTTAAAAGCTTCTCTGGTGATTTTAATAGTGAGAACCATTGGCATAGAATTGAGCAGGGTTGAAACCTGAAGCAGAGAAACTACTGGGGTTAATTATTAACATAAAAGTCCAGGTGTCCTAATCAATTCAGAGCCATGAACATATTATTCAAGGAATACTCACTATGTTTACTAACATGTAAGGTTTGGTTTTGCTTAGAGAATTCTACTAAGGGTAAATCCTATTGATTCCTATAATTTGCCCCTCTTTCTTGTCTAAATATCTGAGGATCACCCTCTCAGACATACCAGCTCAAGAAAAATATTAAATCTGAAAGAAATTCTAAAAATTCTGACAAATTAAAATGTAAAACCTATTGTAAAATAATAGATTTCTCTTTATCTCAAAGTTAGAAAATCTGGGAGTGGGAAATTAACATAGAACTAATATTTGTTGTAGGCCCACAGTGTGAGAGTTAAGGATGGAAGAATTGTGGGGATCAGCAAATGAAGTGTATGATCATGGACACATCATGAGGTTCTTTTCATAGGAGTTCTTGCTTATTTTTCTAGGGCTGTGGTTATTTAAAGTTTGATACAGACAAGACATCTCTCATTCTCTATTCCAATTCCCAGTCTTCTTGTTGAAAGACATAGGATTGTCAAAGTGAAAAGATAGGAGCTTCATGAGGAAAGGTCTGACACAAAAAGTGGGTTTCCTCGCATGTTTCTTTTCTCTGTTGCTTTCACGCTGAGCCAGTTTCAGGAGCTCAACCCAGTGGCACTAAGAGAGGAGCCATCTGTCAAAATTTCTTGTTTTCCTTTATTACTTTTGGTTAAGAGAAAAGTAAAAAAAAAAAAGTTCACTCTGTCTTGGAGTGATAAGCAGTGGTATAATCTGGAGCATAAGGAGATTGAGAAAGCAGCAGAACTCAATGTCACAGTTTTGCTAGGAATGTCAAAGTAGATTTCCCATGAGGAGCCTGTGGATCTATTAGGTCTTTCCCTTCTTCTCTCCCCCACTGGTCTGTACCTGGGGTAGGGGGTAGGGGGTGGGGTGGATAGGGCAGAAGAAGGTTTGTACTGTGAATCAAGTGTTGACATTCACACTTAAGAACTTCCTGGCACCAATCATGTATTTCACCTTTGCACTTTTTGTATTTCAATAAAAATGGAGATGGAAAATAAATAGAATTTTCCTCTAAGTAGAATTGCTCCACAAAATGGGCATTAATCTTTGTCCTATAGGAAGGAATCCTACAGTTCTTCTTTTTTTAAAAGATTTATTTTTATTGTTTTTGACAGAGAGAGAGAGATACAGAGACAGAGAGAAGGGGATGGGCCCAGAACAGTCTCCATAGTTGCACATCATCGGTTTTTCCACATAGTTTCATTCCACAGGTGGGCGCGGGAATGCACAGGCCAGGAACTGGACCGGGGTCTCACCCCGGTGAGAACTGAACCAGG
>PVKE010053057.1:0-10160 GCA_004027555.1 Craseonycteris thonglongyai
TAGTCAGAAGGAAAGAACTAAAGAAACATTATCTCTCACAGGAAGAAGGTGAGCAGTCAAAGAAAATGGAAAGTCAAAGAAAGCTCTTTTTTCTTCCATCCTAGCTGGATGTTCACTTGCTCTTTCTAAATCAGGATTTCACAGACAAGTTACATGGCTTCAGAGCCCTTTTCTCATACTGATGAGTTGTTTTAATTGTATCAGGTATACAGAATTCTGTGTTAAGTGGGTGAGGAGCTTGCAAGGGGATTTGTTCTTAGTTATGTTGGGTGCTGCTAGTGACCTTACAGAGAGTATGGTTCACCATTCAGTATGTAAACCTGTTGTAATCAAGAGGAAAGGAAATATTAGAACCCAGGAAGGTTCTAATATTAGAACCCATAATCCTTCATTCATTCCAAGGTATCCATGGGCACCTATTATGTGCCAAGCTTTATCAAAGTTCATTGAAAGCTGCTGGAGAATCTCTTATGAGATCTTCTGCTACTGCTCTAGAACAAGTTTCCTAAGAGGGCTACGTACTAAGGCCTATGTGCCTCTTCTTATAAAGGCATGCGAGTCTGCAGTCAGAGAGAAGGCTTACAGTGTGTCAGCCTGTGGAACTGTTATTTCTTATAATTATGCAGTGTTCAAACTGTCAACAAAATTTCCTGCTTGAAAATTACACTTGACAATTATATTTCTATGCAAAATTGGGAAATAGATGATTCATCAATGTTTCAAATAAGATAAAAGAACACCAATTCATGTCATCATAGGTCTTTCATTTCTCTCCCAAGTGAAATAATAAGAGGGGAGAGAACATTTTACCTCTCAGGACAGCTGTGAATGCACAGTTGAAGAAAGCATAAGGAAAGCATAAGGAAACAGAGGCTAGAAGCTGAGCAGGTTACATGGCATCATGATTTGTATGCAATAAAGGCAGGGTGGAACATATGACATCTGCATGTCTTGATGTCCCTGTGACTTCTGCTTCATTGTTACTTAAAAGTGAAATTACTGTGTTGTAGACAGGAATGTGTCAAGACTTACCTCAGACTTCTGAGGGTTAATCTTTACAAAAAATATTGAAAATGAGAACGTGTCAACAAGAGAAACATCCTAAGATTGAAGGTAAGATGACAAAAAAGATGTATCATGCAAATGCTAGTCAAAAGTAAGTTAGGATATGTGTAGACATACAATGCCAGACAAAGTAGACTTTAGGGGAAGAAACGTTTCATGTATTATATATCCTGTATACCCCAACTGGAGCCCAAATGTTTCTGCTTTGTGATTCCTGACTACTCTGCCTTCTCTGGTCTTCCGTGGGGGTACAAATGCCAAGCCAGATCATGGCTGCCCATTTTACCCATCCAGCCCACACTGTTCAAAGGAAGGAATCCTGCTTCAACCCCAAACCTTAGGTTTTCTCTTTTAGCTCTTACCCACCAACTTTTACTCTCCCACCCAGCAGGTTTTTCTGGAGCTCCTACCTGTGCCAGGCATGGTGCTATGCTCTGGGGAAGAGGGGCACATCTGGGGACAAAACAAATGGATCCCTGTTTTCCTGGGAATTAATTGACAGTATAATGGGAAAGACAAACATGCAGCAACTAAATAAATAGTAGTTTGATGTAAATGTGTGATGAGTGCTATTGAGTTTGAGTGCCCAGAGAGCTCCATACATGTATCGCAAAGGGTTCCTGATTTAGTTGTTTCAATAGGGCTCCAACCACTAAGCCAACCACCATTGGCAACTCTGACAATAACCCAATAAAGGATGAAACACCTTGACAACCAGCCCTGGGACATGTAAAAAGGACAACACCTCTCCCCTGAGAGCTTGACATGCCAGGGTGCTTAATTCACTCTAACTCAGATGTGTACTGCTACTAGACTTTTGAGAAATCACTCTAATTCCCATCTAACACCTGTGGGGGATTCAGCATTCTGCCCAGGCCTGTTTGTAAAGTTAGCCCCAACATAGGGGGCTCAATACCCAGGTCTGCAGGCGTTGGACCCCAAGGAGGAGCCTGTGACCCCAAGGAGGTGACAGTGGCAGAATCTCTTTGATTGGGTAATTGATTTTGAAATACCTGGGCACAGGTCAGGTGGCAGAGGCTCAAGAGGGAGTGAGGGAATCTCTGTCCAAAACTGAGTAGATGGCTGCAACTTGCTGGGCAGCAGCTGTGGATAATTTTAGCATATCAGATAGCTCAATGGGCCTCATTGAAAACTGGCTCGTGTCTTTAAGCCACCTTCTTTCAGAAGGCTCAGAGAAACCTACATAACAAGGCCATTTTGCCCTTACTTCCCAGGACTGCAGGGCTATTAATACAAGGATTCTGAATCTAGCCCAAACCAGTGTCCCTTCCTGTCTTCCTCAGGCTAAGTTTCAGGGAGGAGGCTTGCCTCTATGGTACCTTTTGTAAGTTAGGAAACAATTTTGCTAATTATTCGTGAGACAGACTCAGTCCCAAGGGTAAACAGCTTGATAAGGGCTCGAAAGGCTGAATATGGGTCTGTTTCTGGACTCTCTTTTATGCCATGTGTTTATTTGTCTATCCTATGCAAAGACTATATGATTCTTGTTTATTTCTCTTTTTTTCTCTTCATCAACATAAATTTGTATTTCTAGTCTCCCCTTGAATAAGGTGAGGACATCAATACAATTTAACTTCCCTCAAAATGCTCCCTGCTCATCTTCCATGTTATTTTTTCTTGTATTATTTTTAAAGCCAGATAATTTGACTATGATCAATGCATGTTTAATTTTTCTAAATAATTACACAATTTACAATCAATGCATATTCAGAATTTCCAATCATTTTTTTGCTAATTTTCTGTCCTCATTAATTTTTCTCTCATGACACAACATTGTCTTTATTTTCTTAAGTCCATTCTTCAGTACTGTACTTCTTTCAGGGAGAGATAATAGCTCTTGATCTCTGAGTTTGTGAAAACAAATTTCAATCCAGAATTCTATACTCAAGTGAACTATCATCAAATGTAATTCCATTTCTAAACTTAAATTCAAGATTTGGCTCCCAAAGGATTTATCTTGCCTATGTTTGCACATGAACCACATAGTTATGTGTTTGTTTGTTTGAGACTTTTTTTTTTTAGAGAACTTTTAAATTCATAGCAAAATTGAGGGAAAGGGACAGAGATTTCCCATATACCTTTTGTCCTGACACAGAATAGCCTCCCCCACTATCAATAGTACATTTGTTACAATTGATGAACCTATATGGCTACATCATAATCACCCAAAGTCTACAGTTTACCTTAGTGTTCATTCTGTAAGTTTGGAGAAATATATAATGACATGTACCCATCATTGTAGTATATAGTGTATTTTCACTGCCCTAAAATCCTCTGTGCTTCATCTGTTCTTCTCTCTTCCCTACATCCCCTAACCTCTGAACACCACTGATCTATTTACTGTCTCCATAGTTTTGCCTTTTCCAGAATGTCATATAGATGGAATCACACAGTACCTGTAATCTTTTCAGATAGGCTTCTTTGGTAATATACATTTAAGTTTCTTCATGTCTTTTCATGGCTTGATAACTCATTTGTTTTTAGCACTAAATAGTATTCCATTGTCTGGATGTACCACAATTTATTTATTCATTCACCTACTAAAGGATATCTTGCTTCCAAGTTTTGGCAAATATGAATAAAGCTGCTATAAACATCCATATGCAGATTTTTACGTGGAAATAAGTTTCAACTCCTTTGGGCAAATACCAACAAACAAGATTCCTGAATCAGATGGTAAAAGTATGTTTAATCTAGTAAGAAACTGCCAAACTGTTTTCCAAAGTGGCTGTACCATTTACATTCCCAGGCCACACAGTTTTGATTTCTGCTTATTACTGTGGCTCAGTTCCCCTGACGACTACTGGAACATTTCATCGCGTGTTTTTAGGTCTGGTTATCTGTTTTTAAACTTGGGAATAGTCTGCATCTGTGTAGTCCTCCATCTTAAGCAGACATATTTAGAGTCAGGAACAAGCACTACCCAGGCAGAGAAAATAGCATGTGTATACTCTCTACTGTGGTGAAAGGTTTGAAGGGAAGGCTCTGTGATTGTAGTGTCCTAAGGGAGATAGAGAGCTCATAAGGTGAGGTACAAAGGCAGGTCCAGATTACATAGCCAGGTAAAGAGTTTGAAGTTTATTCTTCGTGTAATAGAAAACCATGGGAACATTTTAAGCAAAGTAACATGATCAGTTTCCAGACTCAAAAAGTAATTTGGCTTTTATTATTGGCTTTCTCATTCTCTTTACTTATTCAGCTTCTGAAAGTCCCTGATTTTACTTTCATATACATATGTCTGTTTCCACAGCCTCCAAGCATTTACATTTTGAGAATGCCTCCCACAATATAAATAAAAGTTTCCAACATTAGTCTGCAGAAAAGAAGAAATCATGTCAAAGCACTGGCTTAATCCTGGGTTATAAATGGCATGGCTCATAGGAAGCAAAAATGTCCTTTGCATTAGATTTAGCCTTGTTTTGTTAAATTAAAATATATCAACTAATTATTCAATAAATGCATTGCAAGAAAAAAAAGGGAGACGGAGTGGGGGATTAAAAGAGACGTAAAAGAAATATCAACCAGTCATAATGTAGAGACCTTATTTGGATCTCAACTTAAACAACAAACTATAAAAAAATGACATTTGTTACATAACCGAAAAATTTAACACTGTTCGGATAATTCATGGTATTAAGAAATTGTTAATTATGTGTGAAATTATTTAAAAAACAGTTATCTTTTAGACATATACATGAAAATATTTTCAAATGAAATGGTGTGATGCCTGGAATTTGATTCAAAATAATATAGAGTGGGTTAAGTGGGTGAAAGTATTAACAAAGCGCTAAGTAGATAATTGTTGAAGGCTGTAAAATGGGTACATAGGAATTTATGATGCTATTCTGTCTATTTTTGTAAAGGTTTGAAAATTTCCATAATAGAAATCTTTGAAAAAAGTTAAAAACAATTTGAATTTCTTAAACCAACAGCAAGAAAATAGAAGTGTAATCAATACAAATATTCCAGATAAAAATGTCTGTGCTCGTTTTTCTTTTCCGTGACTCTTTTCTTATTTATTTATTAACTATGTTTTTATCCAACCATCCAGCCATTCATTCATGCTTTTACCTATCATCTACCTATTTATTATCTATCTATCTATCTATCATCTATCTATCTATCTATCTATCTATCTATCTATCTATCTATCTATCATCTATCATCATCTATCTATCCTTCATCTGTCTATCTGTCTATTCTTACACTGTCAATAAAAATTGTTCAAATGCTTAGTTCTGAGTTACTATCTTAATTTGAGTTCCCTGGAAGTAAACCCTGAGATGAAGATTCAAATACAAGTAGTTTATTTTGGAGCTGTAGGAAAAACTTGGAGAATAGTGAGGAGAAAGGAAAGCAGCCAATAATCTGCCTTATCCAGCATGTCAGCACTGAGGTCATCTGGATCCAAATTTCTGGGAAAATTCTCTGAAATAAAGTCACGCACACACACCTCCAAATAGTCCTTGTGGAGTGATGATGGGGTATTTTCATATGAACTCTGATCTGTGATTGCTTGAGGGCTGCTTCCAGAAGAAGTGAAGTCTCTGGCATTTCCAGTGTGCTGTGCCCAGGCAGAATGCTGTCCCACAAACTTGGAAAGACTTTGGCCCAAAAATGTGGATTTTGGCAATTGGGAGTTGGCCGGAGCACACTTGGATAAGACCTAAGAGAAATGGGCAGAGCACCGATAGCATCTGCTACAGTCTGCCCCTTACACTACTACCCAGACCTACTTGTTCTTCTCACCAAATCCCTCCATCCTGTCAGCACTTCTTCAAGGGGGTGGCCAGTCACGTCAAAAATATAGACTTGCAATAGGAGGATTAGTAAGATTAGTTACAGTCCCCACTGCTACAGTTGAGTTCGGCATTACAATGAATGTTCATTGTGGCCCTCTTTTTTCACCCATTCTAGATTCCCGTCTTATTTGACAGCACTTCTAGTTGTCTAGGGGGCTTGTCCAGTGAGGCAACTCAGAGCTTCATCTCTGAACATTGAGAGCCTCTGGTTACCCATGTCTATGTCAGGTGGTGGTTCACACAAATTCTCGTTTATTGTTTTTCTGAACATGGAGGTGCCAGGAGGAGCTTCAGTGAAGTCCTGGAGTACCATACATATTCTTCTCTGCTCTCATTATGTAGCAGCAACCTTATCTTCTCATGGGATAATCCACATACTTTCCCTTGCTCAGCTGTCCAGCCTCTCTTGACTCTTTGCAAATCTGAGATTTAATTCTAAAAACCAAAGGGCACTACAGAATAAGTAAATAGGGGAAGCCGGGTTGAGTGCTCACTTTGCAGCGCTGGGGACCAGGAATCGAATCCCGGCTCCGGCCCTGGCCCGTGCGGACCCATGTGCTGAACTGGGGAGCTCCCCCAGTTCAGTTCTCTCTCTGTCTCTGTATCTCTCTCTCTCTGTCAAAAAATTAATAAAACAAACAAACAAACAGAATAAGTAAATACAAATGCACACATTCCATCTACATTATGCAAAAAAGAAAAAAAAATCAAAACAAAATAGCTAACATCAAAGGACTGACATTACTAAGTGCTGATGAGGATGAGTAGCAAGTGGAACTCTCATATGCTGAATATGGGAGTGTGAAATGGCTTCCTCACTTTGGGAAAAGTTTGTTTCTTATAAAAAGCACACACCATAAGATGGAGCAGTTGCTCTTCTAGGTATTAATCCAAGATAAATGAAAATATATGTTCACAAACACTATACATAGATACTTGTAATATCTTTATTTATGACAAAACAAAACTAAAGACAGCCACAAGACCATCAACAGATGGATAAAATAAATTTTGGTATAGTCAGAGTATGGAATACTAGTCAGCAATCAAAATAATCATACTACCGAAACATGTGACATCATGAGTAAATCTCAAAACATGATGCTGAGCAAAAGAACCTGGGTACAAAAAATACATACTGTAAGATTTCATTTCTGTGAGATTTCAGAACAGGAAGAACTAATGTAATGTGACAGAAACAGACCAGTGGTTGCCTTAGACAGGAGATCAGGAATTGGCTGGAGCAGAGGTGGTAGCATTCCATACCTCGATTGTGGTAATAGTAACCCAGGTGAATGTATTTGTCAAAATTCATCAAACTGTAGACTTAAAATGGGTGCACCTTACCACGTGTAAATTATACCACAATGCTGACTAAAAACAATAATTCATTTTGCCAGTTGACAGGCTGTCAAAAGAGACCTATAACAGAGAAGATTGGGCCCCAACCTTTTAAAAGAGTTATTTTTAAAATATTCAACTTGAAGTTAATCTCTTCCTTGGCCCCTTCTCAGAGAAGTCCTGTAAAGAAAGAGTTTTCCATTTTTCTTCCCCCTGCCTGTCTTTTTGAAGAACAAAAGTATTTTTTCTTCATCAAGGAAGTGAAGAGTAGCTTACATTCAAAATTTTATACTGAGTTGATTTTATGAATTAGGATGTTTGGAATAGGATAGTGCTAATTCTAACACTTTTAAGTATCAAAGCCAATAAGCCTCCAATGTTCATAATTCACATGCATGAGAGAACTTTTCTTAGCTTCCCCCACCTTTGAAATCATTGGCATCTATTTAGTGGTCTTGTTTTTTTGTAGTCTCTTCGTCTATGAGAAGTAAACTCAAGAAGATTTCAAGCATTTCTTTGTTTTGCTCTTCTGTTCCCAGGTAAAAACATTGGAAATATTCAATTTATTTTTATTTTTTATTTTATTTATTTTTGAAATATCCAATTTCTGGTGTAAAAATTGCTGACTGCCAATCCATGGGGGCTGGAGGTTGTTCTACAAGTCCTCTGCCAGCATCTAGCTCTTTCTGCCTCAGCATGAGTGAACAGTTTCAGCCTCACTTTCTTTTGCCCAGGGAGGCTTCTGGCCGGATGGTTTCCTGTTCCATTCCTGCTGGAGCCTCTAGCCCAGCAGTGTCCAAACGTTTGGTTTCCCTGGGCCATAGTGGAAGAAGAATTGTCTTGGGGCACACATAAAATACACTAACACTAATGATAGCTTGATGAGTGAAATAAAAGGTCCCCCCCCCCCCCCCCCCCCAAATCTCATAGTGTTTTAAGAATTTGAGTTGGGCCTCATTCAAAATCATCCTGGGCCACAGGCTGGATATACCTGCTCTAGTGGCTTCTGTCACTTTTGTTAGAGGTGATAGAAGCAACCCTAGAATTGTACATTTGGCCATTTAGATTGTAATTTTTAAAAGTCCAGATGCCAGTGTTCCCTGAATCAAGGGAGTTAGAGGCCTAATGTATTGAACAAGTTTCCTGAAATCAGCTAGCTACAATGTTACCACAGTCCTATGTTAGAAATGGGTCAACCAGCAGCCTAACATTCTGGGGTCATTATCTTCCCTTGAAATTTCTCTTCAGTGGTATTTGCACTGTAGTTTATTAACCCATGTAGCTGATTTCTCCTGGCTGATTTTGAGAAATGTTTTTTACCCTCCGCCCCTTTCTAACCTTGTCATCCAATTTACAGGGAATTCACAGGGATTAAAAAAAAAAAAAAAGCTTCTCAAACTCGCTAGTAGCCAGGATAAAGCAAATGAAAGAAACGTAGAGATGCCACACCTTGTATCCATAGGATTGGCAAACATTTTATAGTTGGTGTTTCAGCGATATAATACTGCATCACAAACTACCTCCAAACTCAGTGACAGTGCTCTTAAGATACTTGGAATCTCTCTTATGTAACATAACAAAGAGGATCTAGGAGACACACCCTTAAATCTTCTGACATCTCAAAATAGGAAAACAATCTTGCAGCTGAATCCCTGATTTTGAGACTTTACCTCAAAATGCACCCGGAGACCAGATTTTACTGACACTACTCCAGATTTGGTCTTTGTGTTTTCTTACTTTGAGAACCCTTTGCTTGCTAGAAAGACTACCCTGAGCCCTCAAATTTTCTCTGAATTTTGTAGCAAAATTGAACAGTTCTTTCAGTAGTTCTTCTCTCTATCTTGTTTCTATTTAACCATAGGCAACTAGAAAAAGCCATTTGTCACTTTTAAATTTCTGCCTGGGAATTTCCCCAGCTAGATTTGCCAGATGCCGCAGGTTCTGGAGTTAATTTCTGGGAAGAACTAGCTGTAAATGCTTTCCATTTTCCACTTGACAAGAAAGAGTAGTATCAGGAACCTGGATTAAATCAGAAGGAAGCATTACATCCCAAACTAAGAATTTCATAATTCTGACTTCCTAGGGAAGATACTAATATTTGACTCCATTATCCTTTTGCTTTGAATAACTGAAGATTTTGAGTTTAGGAATACATGTTCACAGATTAAATTATTTTACAAAACAGTGAGTATGCAAAATCCTTGAGGAGTTCAATACAGGTATTTATTAAACAAATTCTCAGAAGAGAGTCACTAAAAACATTTATGTGAGGTTGGGTAAATAAAAAGATTTTCATTCATTCACTATTATCTATTAAACACCTACTTTTTACAAAGCTCTGCATGAGGGATTTAGGGTTAGAACCAGACAAAAAGATTCAGGCATAATCCCTGCTTTCAAATTGGGTAATATTTTATAGAATATGACTTAAATTAGTATGTGATGTCATCTGGTTATATGCCTAGTGAGTATTCACTAAAAAATTGTTTTCCCATTTTTTTTTGTTACCATAGATTTGCATATACAATCTTTCTTTTATTTTTTTAATTAATTTTTATTTTTATTTTTTATTGTTAAATTTAATAGGGTGACATTGATTGGTAACAATTAGACAGTTTCCAGATGTATAAGTCCACATCACATCACCCATGCATAGCATTATGTGCCCAGCTCCCAGAATCAGCTCCCCTTCTTCACCGTATATCTGATGTCCACTCCCACCTCCCCCCACGACTCTCCTTCCCCCCTCCTCCCCCCTCCCCAGGTAACCACCAAACTATTGAGTGTGTCCATAATGATGGTGCCCACGCACACCTCCCCTCCCACTCTCCTTACAATCATTCTTTTTTTTTTTTAAAGCTATGACAACTTTGCATTTTATTTATTTATTTATTTTTGACAGAGAGAGAGAGAGAGAGAGAGAGAGAGAGA
>PVKE010053058.1:0-10156 GCA_004027555.1 Craseonycteris thonglongyai
ATATATATATATATAGCTTTAAAATTTGTAAGTGATCTCTCTCATATTAACACTGTTCTACTGTTAGAAGTTAAAATAAATCATGTAATTATGGATAATATTTATTCTACACAGATTGCTATTATGAAATCTTCTTTGTATATATGAAACTTTTCATAATTGGGAAAAACGCTTTTACACGGTAGCCACCTGGTTAGAGTCCAGAATATACATGCATATAAAAGGTATTTTCTGTATTTTACATTTTTTTGTAACATCTATTACTTGTGGTAAGTGATCTTTCATTGCCTTTAATTTGTGGACACTCTTTAACCACCACTTGTGGCTCTTCAGGGAGCAAACTCCTTCACAGAAACATTTATTTGCCACCACGAAGACCATGAGGATAGAAAGACAATTCAATATTTATTCTGTGTTTAACAGCATCCTTTGAGAGCTTGGAGCAAGACTTTCAAAATGTAAAACCAAAGGAAAAAATTATCCCCTAATCCAACAAACCTCCTGGAGTTCTGTGGATAATGGAACAATGGGGCTGTTTCTAATACATAAAGTATGGGAGGTACTTCACAGAATATTTGACAAAATAATGGTATTGAAAATATGTAACACAAGCTCTAAAGTAAAATAAAAAGACCAGTGGGGTGTCTTCTTATGCAATATAGAATTATTTACCTAATCTTTATGTGTCCCTGCAACGCCAATGCTGACAGGCCTAGCAAAGCTGGCTTTTCCATTTCTGAAGCACAGAACACAGGCAGACAACACTCCACATATTTTGAATTCGAGTCTTCTCGTATGTAAACGGGAGAAAATGGCAGCTGAATGACTTACATGTATCTCAGGGTACTGTGAGGGTCAGAACCCAAATGAAATCATGAATGTGAAAGTGTTTATAAAATGTAGCATATTACCCATAAGGAAGATATTATCTTGAAATAGAGACTCTAATACTCTCCCTTTTCTGCCTTGTAAGGATGTTGTAAAGAGAAATACAGTAGCACATATTAAGGACTGAAGGCTTGGTAAAAAAGATATGTAAATGAAAAGCATTATTATATCTTATTGCCTTATAATTATTTATGTTAACTTATAATAATAATTTAGAAAACATCTGTTTAAGCTCTGAATCTGTGGTAAAAAATTTTCTGACAGTTGAAGTGCTGGATTGATTTTCTTTTGACTAAAGTAGATGACAAAATTTCGGAAAAGAGATACCTCAGCAAGTTGAAGGTCAACTTGAATTCTGAATAGGATACATCTTAAAAGGGAATGTTTAACTATGTGTTTTGCGGATATCTTCATACCTTGAAAAATCTGACGACTTTTTTTTTATATTTAAGTCAAAGACCAGAACTCAGATCTTCCTCTCTGAGCTTGTTAAAGACATGCTTCTTTAAACTATAGTGCTTTGTTCAATCTGAAGAACATTTAAATATTTAAAAATGGGCAAAAGTTTGTTCCTATAACCTGCTCTTTTTAATTTTTAATTTTTAAAGATTTATTTTTATTGTTTTTGACAGAGAGAGAGAGATACCAAGACAGAGACAGAGAGAAGGGGGAAGGCCCAGAACAGTCTCCATAGTTGCACATCATTGGTTTTTCCACATGGTTTTATTCCACAGGTGGGTGTGGGGCTGCACAGGGCAGGAACTGGGTCGGGGTCTCACCCTGGTGAGAACTGAACTGGGGGTACTCCCCAATTCAGCATATGGGTCCACACAGGCTGGGGCCGGGATTTGATCCTCGGTCCCCGGGGCTGCAAATGAGTGCTTAACCCACTGAGCCATCCTGGCTTCCCCTCTTTTAAATTTTTTTATCCTTCTCACTAACAGAAATATGGTTAATGCCAAGTAAGAGACTCAAAGGAAAGTAATTTTAATAATTACATTTTTTCATACCTTTATTTACTCATTCTTCAATTAACAGAAAATAGTTGGATTGTGTCATCAAATACTGCAACTCCATTGAGTTTTAGATCAAGTCAATGCATAATGTTGCAGTCAGAAATATTATCTATTTCTCCTTTACATTATGACTTGAAACACCTTGAAAAAACATTGGCAAAATGTAGGTGTTCAAAGGATTCTGGGACTCCTAAGGGAAGTAAAATGGCTCTCAAAACAAAGATAATGCATTGTTTTTATAATAACAGATAGGGTCTATGTAAACCATTCTGTTGACTTTACAATGACTCTCAGAAAGTGCACAAAAAGTTAGTTGTACATATTTTAGAGTGTCATTAAAACATTTTACTCTAAGAAAGCACTATTTACTGTATCATTCACTCTAAGTTTCTAAAATAGTAATAAAAAAATAACAAATGAAATTTTGTATATTTGATAGTGATACCACTGTTTGCCCAAAGAGCATAAATTAATAGTGGGACAATATTGTAGAATAGTAATCCTGTCACCCTCAAATCAAAGCAGCAATTACTCTATTTGAAACTCACAAAATAATTTAGATAACAAAGTAATCAAATTCTGACTCTTGAATCCAATCGCCTATTCATGGTCATGAGACCCCAAACTGGGAAGAACACCAGAGGAGTAAGTGCCAGCTCACATCCCCTGTCTCCCTGACCTGTCCATAGATAAAAGTAACTTGAACTAGGAAAGAAAGAGCATAAGCAAGGTCCCTCCAAAGGGATGGAGTCCTGAACTCTGCCTCTGTCTCACAGTTCAAGACCGAGGGGAGGACACAATAGAAAGGCATGGGAGACCTGAGAGCAGAACAAGCTGTGTTTCCTTTCCTAGGAGGTTTTGGAGGTGACCATGTTGCATCTAGGAAGGATGGGCACGCTACCTCATAGAGTTCCCTGTATCTAGGCTGGGGGTAAAATGTAGTACAATGAGTCCCTTGTACCCAAGAACAGCAAGACATTGTGAAGAGTCTCCGAGTACCACAGCAAACTACCTGAAGGCTCAGAGTTGAAAAGAAGTAGCAGGAACTTGCTGTATCAATGAGAGTGACACTGAGCTCAACAAGATTGCCGGTGGACATGAAGAGACCATTAGGAATAGGATGGGGGGGAAGCCAGGATGGCTCAGCTGGTTAAGTGCTCACTTTGTAGCCTGGGGGAGGGGGACTGGGGTGTTACCTCCACCAGAATGAGCTTCCCATGTGGGAGGTCCCCCAGTTAGGCCCCCAGTTTATGAGGGCATGCCTCCCAAATGGGAGGCCCCTGCCCAGTTCCTGCCCTGCATGGCTTGTACCGGTCACCCCCACCCACCTGTGTTTAATGAAACCTTGTTGAAAATTGATGATGTACAACCATAGAGACTGCTCTGGGCCCTCCTCCATCTCTCTCTCTCTCTCTTTGTAAAAAATAATAAAATAAAATAAAGGAAAAGGGTAGGGTAATTCCTGACTTTCAAAATCTTTTGATGCTATGTAAGTTTTCTTCTAGCTCCAGGTACAATCTAGTGAAGGAGAGTTGGAATCGGCTGAAGTAAAGTTGCCATCATCTGGCAGTATAAGAGCTTGAAATGTTCACAGACAGAAAAATAAAAAATAATTTTTATACCCGCTCCTTATTCCAGATCTACACAGAGTAAATTAGATTTCTCACAGTGAACTGAGAAAGGCCCTGGCCTTTCTGGAGATATCTCCCAGGACCCCTTCCCGAGTCTTAGTTCTTTTTGGGTTTGGTTCTCTGTAGCTGCCTGCCAGATCACCCTCTCTTTCCTGTTACCCGAAAGTTTTTCCAGCTGAAGCAAGAGCATAGTCACCCCTGAACTTTATTCTCTTCAGGGTGGCTTTCATGATAGCTTCTCTTTGACCACATCTGCTCATGCACAACTTTTTATGTAGTTTAATGCTTTTTCCAAGGCATCATATTACTTTCACCCAATGAGGACTGTCATCATATGACCATTTAAGTAGTTTGTACTGCCTGCCCTCAGCTCTTTCTCTATATTGGTTGGCTGCATTTGTGCCCAAGCACAAATAGTTTCCCTCAACATACCAGCATGTCTTTAAGGGTTATGCTTAACTCTTTCTTGCCTCCTCTTTGCTTCCTCTTCCTCCTTCTACCCACAACTTCAGTGCATATAGCTCCACATTCTACTTCATCAACACACCTCTATTTTGGCTTGCTACCTTCAGAAACTAAGCTTCCTTGTATACGTTCTTTGTGACAAAACATTAGGCCTTTTTCTTGACTAAAACAACATTCATTTTTAACTGTTCATTCCAGCTGTCTGGCTTGGAGGAATCTACTTTAGGAGAATTCTAAGAGTAAAAATAAAGTCTTGCTGCTATAAGATGAGTGAGGGACAGTGTTTCCTTGAGCTACCAAATTGTACTAGTTAACCAAAAATGACCTCTTCAGTTCTTAAGTGGTCAGGTTAAACCACACCCTGTAAAAAGACCCATACTATATAGCTTGACTAAACTTTGAGAGTGGTATCTATAATTAGAATGCTGTACTGAGATGGCTTGCTGGCATGTTGTCATTTGTGCATACTGAATACATTTTCATAAAATTGTTTCAGTTAATTCTCTTTGGAGATCCATCGTGGGGGGTCTGCAATTCACTGCTTTTGTATTTCTTCCACTACCACTGAACCTCTGTGAGCACAAGCATGTTGCTGAACTCCTCTGAGAAATATGATTGGTCTGCCCACGACTTTGTCCCATGTGTGTCTGTGTGCATGCATGCGAACGCACACCCAAAGGCACATAGGGGCGATGGGTCTATCAAAAATACAAAAAGGAAATTTCAGTGTTATTTTAGACATCAAAGCTGAGCTCCAAATATAGCTTTTCCTCAGTGTAGTGTGTTCTATAACCAAGAATGCCAGAATATTTTTAAATGCAGCTCAGGAAAAAATAAAATAATTAATGTCCTTATTTCAAAATTTTTACACCCATTACTATTTCACCTTGCCCTTGCTCTTGGTCACCATGGTCACTAATTTAGCACAGGGATTGAAAAACTCTTTGTAAAATGCCAGATAGATAGGAAATAGTTTAGGCACTGTGATTACTCAACTCTGCACTTGAAGCTTGAAACCAGCCAAATGCAATATGTAACCAAAGGGGCATGGCTGTGTTCCAATAAAGCTTTATCTGTGGGGGGAAAAATGAATTTCATATAATTTTCATGTGGCACAGAATATTGATTTTTTTTTTTTTAGTTTTTAAAGATGAAAAAAAATTCTGAACTTGCAGGGTGTACCAAAATAGGGGGCAGACTGGGTTTGGCTCAGAGGCTGTGGTTTGCAGACCCCTGTTTTATCACCATTTAATAGAGGATATCCTAATCACTTTTTTGGCTCTGGAAAACAACTGTTGCAGCGTTTCAACTTGCCTACTTCCTCTGGCCACAGCCAAACATCACAAAGAGGAGGAGTTTTCATTCATCCCTCAAATGCTTCCATTTCTGAAGCCAGCAGCTTCTGTGATGCAGCAGGAAAAGTTCTAAGCTACTTACAGCCTATGCATGTGCCCCTTTGCTGTCCCAGACACCAAATTTGATTATTACCACACGGCTCCAATATGATTCATACGGGCCAATTTGCTTGGCCATCTAAAATAAGCTTCCTCCGCCTGTCTCTGTGGGTAAATTCAGTAGTGGAAATAGGCAGGCCTTTGCTCTCAAGAGACAAGCCCAGAGGGCACTTTGGCCACTGGGGCTCTTGCTGCAGAAGTGCCAAACCACAGCTGTAAAGGGGGTGTGAAGGGAGGAGTCTGCAGCAGCCCAGGAAGTAGTCCAGCTGAAGAAGGACGTCCAGAAGTGAGACAGCTTAGGAGCAGGCCAGGCCTCAGAGGCGTGTGAGCAGCTGACACATGTACCCTTTTAACTTGCTCCCATTATGTGAAACCTCATGGCTCTGTGATTTCCCCTGAACACACTTTCCCTTCCTCTGTGGTCCATTCAACTATCTACTCTTCTAGCATTCTCCAGTTCTAACTAGAGAAATGGGTTGTTGTAGGTTCTAAATAATATCTTTCTGTCTTTGGTCCTAGAGAAGGGAGGGTTTATCCTGTGGAGACAAGGGAATCTTTTTGCACATTTTACTTCGTCATTGATAGCCTTAAGCATTGCTTCATCCCAGAAATCTTCCTTGGTTTGTCTCCCATGTTTACCTCTGTTTCCTACTCTTTGTACCCACAGAATATTATATGTATCTCTGTTCAGCTTTTGCATTACTCTGTTTTGTAATATATGTATCTCTATATAGCCTTCACATCACTCTGATTTGTAATATGTATATTTTTTTCATGGCTGTCTTATTTAGATTTTTAAAACTAAGGGGCAAAAACAGTGATTTATAATCCTTGTATCATATATTACCCTGCACATGTGGATCCTCCATGAGTACATTTCATTGATGAAAATTGGAGGAAAGCATTTCAGAAGATGCTTATGAAGGGCAGGCTGTCGTTACTTTGACTCACATATTTACTGTCCCTAAAATAATCCCTAATATCTGCTTCCCTTATTTGTCATTCTTCTGGTTTATTCTTGATTGGTGGGCATCAGAATGATTTGGCTGCAACAACCATCACCCCACTGGTCTTCACCATCAGTGCCACTGATTTGGCTGTTAGGATTTGCCATCTTTTACCTTTTTCCTTCAGTCCTTGACTTTATCAACAAAATATCACACACACACACACATACACACACACACACGATCTCTCTCTCATGTATAAGAATATATATTGACATGTTTTATTCAGGTGTAATAAATCACATATTAGTATTTTATAACCATAGAAAATAAAATTATCAATAATTGCATCACAAAAATAATTACTGCTACCATTTTAGCACTAAATTCTTTATCCTGAAGCAGCCATGATTTGTAATTGTCTTCTCAAAATATTTATTGTTATATTGTTTTAGAGAGATCAATAGATTCATATTTATGTATTGTCAGCTAGTCAAGAATTTCTAGTATGTGAAATAAGATTAGGTGGTACCTGGATGAAATTGTGTTCTTATAAGTGTATTTATTTTACTTATAGCAAGGAATACTGGCTTTCCTCTATATTGTAATAAAAATTATCTTATTAGGAATGTTAACTTAAGTAAAAGAAGCAAATTGACTTATGTGGACATGGCAAAAGTCACTGAGGGTGGTGTTGTGATAAATTCAGGTTTGGGACATACTTCTGAGTTCATTACTGATTTATATGTTGTATAAGTCATCATTCTGGGTACTGTGGGAGTATCAAAGATGAGTAAGACATGGATCCATCTAGTAAAGCCCTCATGAATTTTGTTACGAGGACATTGTAAATAGGTGCCACTCTGCTTTCTGGATAACATTTTATCCCTGCTATGAAACCAAAAGATATAATCTGAGTATCACAATAATAATCAATATAGTCTAAATATAGTAACTTGGACAGGTCTCTGAGCTTAGTCGTGTTTCCTGATTAAACAGCTCAAACATGGCTCCTGTGTAATTCTGTTATGAAATGTTAAGGGCATAATTTTGGCAAGGGATAGCTGTGGTTTGGGTTCTGTGATTCTACAACTTCTGGAAGGTCTATTAAATTGTGACTTTCTAAAGCAAGGAGGAATAGAGGCTGTAGACTGGGTTAGACTGAGGAGATACGTAGTACAGTTGGTGATCACAGGGTTAAGAGCCACAATCACCTATGGGGTATTTGATCTTTTTGAGGAAGTGAAGGAAAAGTAGGGAAACTAAACTCATTATTTGGCTTTAAAATCAACTTATAAAATTGTTCAGTCACTCTGAAAAACAGTATGGCATTTTCTTTAAAAAAATTATAGAATTACCATATGTTCCAGTAATTTTACTTCAGCTATATACCCAAAGAAATTAAAAGCAGGGAATTGAATAAATACTTGTACACCCTTGTTTATGACAGCATTCTTTACTACAGCCAAAGGTAAAAGCAGATGAGTGGATCAGTAAAATGTGACACTGTATGTATCATCTGTCTGTCTGTCTATCTATCTATCTATCTATCTATCTATCTATCTATCTATCTATGTAATAAAACATAATGCAACCTTAAAAGGAAGGACATTCTGACACATGCTACAACATGGAGGAAGCTTGGTGACATTATGCTAAATGAACTAAGCCAGTCAACAAAAAGACACTTATTGTCTCATTCCACTTACATGAAGTACCCAGAGTCGTCAAATTCATAGAGACAAATAAGAATGGTAGTTGCTAGAGGCTGAGGTAAAGAAAAAATGGGCAATTATTATTTCATGGATATGAAGTTTCAGTCTGGGGACAGGAAAGAAGTTCTGCAGATTAATGGTGGTGATAGTGGCACAACAACATAGAAGTACTTAATACCACTGAACTGTACACAGCAAATGGTTAAAATGATAAATTTATGTTATGTATATATCACTTCAATGAAAAAGCAAGTTATTTCTGCCTACTTCTTCTTTTGCGTACAGTAGCTCTCTCCTGTTCTTCATATGTGAACATAACCTCTGTTAGTCAGCATGTGTACAATGAAGGGGTTTGTCAGATTGTGTGTGTGTGAGCGTGTGTGCCTCAACTTTATAATAACCCCATAACAAGCCCTTTGCTTTCAGGAAGCCTTACTCCTGGAATTCAATGTACTGAAATGGAAAGTTCCACCACAACACAAGTGGCACATTTTGTATTTAATCCCTGAAATGTTGTAGGCCATAGTTTCACCAACAAACAATGGTGAAGTTTGATAACTTTATTCTTACACAAGTTTTTCTAAGTAGTATACCCTCACCTCTACTATCAGTGTTTCCTATGTACCTCAATTTTCTTCTCCATGAAATGGGTCATGCATTGACTGAGGCTCAGTGTGGAAATGAATTTGTCCAAATTGGACTCTAGTGATCAGGAAGTATACAAGCAAAGCAATTTCTTGGGAAAAGGATGACACCCTCTTTACTCCTTATATACTCTTGTCTATAATTTGCATTGAGACTTACCTAGCACAAAGGAGATCAGTCCTCTCATTAACATTACTGATTAAGGCAAGTTGGCATACCACTTAAGGTGGTATTTGGGCACACAGACTCTCAGTTCAGTCAGCCTGTTTCCCAGTTTTATCACAAGCTATATAATCTTGAGTCATCTTATGTCCTCAGTTTTCTTAGCTGTAAAATAATATGATAACAATGACATTCACTTTATAGGGTTACTGTGAGTCCATGTATATAAATCATGCAGCGCTGGGCTTGGCATCTAGTGTTGACTATATGAATATTCACTATTATTATGATTAGCTACTACTGCATGCACGGATAAGCTCTTGCATGCCTATGTGATGCACTTGTAGAGTCTAAGAATAGGGCAACTTGTATTTCAGTTCAGATTCAGCCATGTATTCACAGTGTGACCCTGAGCCAGTTACTCTTGAGTTTTGTTTTCGTCACTATTAGGATTATTAATGTAGGAAACTGTCTTTTTCATCTCTTAGCTTGCAACTATATGTATATAAGTTGTAAAGCTGTAATGTTTCTGTTAGAATAATTATTATAAATTCCACTTTTGTTCCCTTTTGTTCCCTTAATTTGAATTAAGGCAGGAAGAAAAAAAATTTATTAAAAAAATAATGGTTATTTTACATGATAGAAACGGTACATGCTTAAGGTAGAAAGTATGGAAAATCAGAAAAAAAAATTATTAAAAAAATTTACCATTGTACCTTTTTAAGAAATCCACGATTAACATTGTACTCTTTCTTACATACGTTAAAGTACATAGCTGTTTTTATTTATTTATTTATGTATGTATTTATTTATTTATTTATTTGGTGCAAGATCTCAGCTTGTGAGATCTATATATGAAAAACATTAAATAAGTTTGATCTTTTTATGCTTAAATTTTTTTTTATTGTTTTTAACAGAGAGAGAGAGAGATAGAGAGAGAGACAGAGAGAGAACTGAACTGGGGGCACTCCCCAGTTCAGCATATGGTTCCGCACGGGCCGGGGCCAGGGCCGGGATTCGATCCTTGGTCCCCGGCACTGCAAAGTGAGCGCTTAACCCACTGAGCCATCCCATTTATGCTTAATTTTGTATAAGACAATAGAAGAGTTTTTTAATGTTAAAATTTTGTCTCCGCAAGAAGAAAATGATAATAATTTGGCTGTTTTTACCATATCATTTGAGAACTTTCAATATGCATAATCCTAATATGCCATAATATTAAAAATGACTTTA
>PVKE010053059.1:0-10155 GCA_004027555.1 Craseonycteris thonglongyai
AAAAAAAAAAAAAAAAAAAAAGAATGTAAACTGGTGGGTCCTCAGCTGGCCTTCATAACTGATCATCACATGATTCAGTCAGTGTGTTGCCTGAGTGATCATCACCATGTCTATGCAATCTCTTGTCCTAGTAAAAAAATACATGTGTGGCAGAAGTAATTTGTCCTGAGTACAAGGAGAGAAGAATTTCTACTCAGTTGCACAGAGTAAATGAAAGTAATTTACTGAAATTCCTTGCCCAGTATTATTTTGGTGTGCAGTCCAAGATGTGATTACAGGCACCTATATATGCCAGATATGCCATTAATTGCTGTGTCAAGTTGTCAATGGAATCATGATTGATGCTGCAAGGCTACAGATTCTGACTTCCTCAGAGCATTCAGTATCATTTTGTATGTATTGCAGCATTCAACTTTAAAATTTATACAGCATTGTATCTATTATTGACTTAAATATTGCTCACTGATTGTTATTTCTTTACAACCTATGAGGTGCTTCTGCAATTAAATACCCAAAGGCTTATACACATTGGGAAAAGAAATGTTATATTTAAAAATCTGAGTTGCATCTACATTAAGGCTCTTAATATGGAGACAAAAATATAGATACATTAATGCTGCTGAAGTATCTGTACTACAAAACTGTTAAGATACTGAGAAAAAGAGATAAGCCCTTAAGAGTTCATGCATTATAAGGAAGTGGGTTTGGTTGTTAAAGAGATCACATTTTTAGAAGAAATCTAGAAAATAATTCATTTGAAATCTACCTTTTATTATTAGTAGTCTCTAACTTCTTAAACTTTCTGCCCCTTAATGTTCTAATCTTACAAAATGGATTTTTAAAATTACTTCAAAAGAACTTAGAATCATGCATATGAGAAACAAAATGAATTTCTACAGGCCAGGGAAAGTAGTATTTTTAGTTAACAAGTCTTTGAATGGAAGCTCTTAAAGTGTCTTGTTTGCTGATGTATGGTGGAAGATATCTTGGATTGAGACTAAAAACTGGGGTTCAGATACTAGCTGTGCTGCATACAAGATGTGTGGTCTTAGGTAATTCATTTATACAACTTATTCCTCACACAGGGTATGACTGACTAAACCAGATCCATTTTTGCACAGAGCATTTTAGCTGGACTCAGACCCTGAGACTTAGATGCTATACCTGTTGAAGGTATGTTACTTCTTCCCCAACATACCTATTGTAGTTAGAGCTTGAATGCTCTCAAGAGGAACTGAGCAGTCTATCAGTGAGGGTGGGCTATCTGGAGTGACAAGCAGAGACAGGCATGTAACAGCTGAGTACTATGAAAGTTTGTCAGTCCTGGGTAGGTGCTTAGGGCACTCTTCTCCACATGGTCATTCAGGGACTCAAGCTCCTTTTATTTATGACTGTTATCTTTAAGGTCCTCATTACCATCTGAAACTGGTTGGCAGAAAGGAAACTAGCATATGGGATCACACAGGGGAAGTTGTTATGTGCTAAGCCTCAAACTGATACCTATCACTTCTGCTCACGTTCCACTGTTAAGAACTTGGTCAAGAAACCAACTAACTTCAAGGCAGACTGTGAAATGTTGTCTATGTGCTTAAGAAAAGAAGGAAAAAGAAAATGGATTTTAATGAATAGCAGTGGTTCTTGCATGAAGCAATGTCTCTTCTCTTACATATCTACGTGCTGGCATTTATACATTTACATGAGTGGAGCAGTCTTTCAAATGAACAGGGATCTTGGATCTGAGCACTTTTTATTCTCAATCCACAACTAAGATTAAAGATTACTAAAAACACATTTAATGAACTTGCAGAGGCTCCAAAGAAGACTGCATTTCAGAAAGAATAATAGACTCTCTCAGAGAAAAATGTTGTGAGGACTTCAGCTCCAGAAGCCAGAAGTTCTTGCTGTTGGACTCAATGGTACAGGTTTTCATTGGAACAGCTCTTTCCATTTCCACGTATGCAGCCCCTGTTCTCATGGCATGGCATGCCCGAGCCACCCATTGGCTGGGTCTGGGTGGGTTTTGGTGTCAGTCATAATCTGTCTAGATTTAATCACCATCATGGACCTCTCAGCGTGAAGTGCATGAACAATAGGCTCAGAACTCTTGTAATGAGGAAGATTAATATACATTAACATCATTTGAAACTACACACAAGGAACTATTGGGTATACATGTAACCTCATTAACCACTAAGTAACTGCAAAAATGTAATCTTTTTTTTTAATAAGTTTTTTTTTAGATTTATTTTTATTGGTTTTTGACAGAGAGACAGATAGAGACAGAGAGAAGGGAGAGGGCCCAGAGCGGTCTCCATAGTTGAGAGCATTAGTTTTCTATTTAGCTTCACTCCACAGGTGGGTGCAGGGCTGCGCAGGGCAGGAACTGGGCCAGGGGCTCCCACATAGGCCCCAGTAAGAACTGAACTGGGGGCACACCCCAGTTCAGCATATGAGTCCACCTGGGCCGGAACCGGGATTCGATTCCAAGTCTCCAGGGCTACAAAGCGAGCGCTTAACCTGCTGAGCCATCCCAGCTTCCCCTCAAAATGTAATCTTTTAAACAAATTATTTGCAATAGTGGCCTTTTCATGACATAAGATTTCTAAAATGTGATTAAGCAAAATTTTATAATCTGTATTTTGTGTGTGTGTGTGTGTGTGTGTGTGTGTGTGTGTGTGTGACAGAGCCCTGCCTCAAAAGTTTGTTCTTGGTGTGAGGGGTGATAAAGACTTGTACCTTTTCTGACACATAGGAAGTGCTCAAAAATAGCTCTCTTTTATTGAGCAGCTATCATGTCCAAGTCGCTTCAGGTATAGTCTCTCATGTAAGCGTCTAAGCAGCCTGATGAAGTAGATACGAGTACTGCCATTTTACAGATAAAGAAATAGGCTGTGATATTCAGTAAACTGTACAAGCCTCCAGAACTATGAAGCAGCAGAACCAGGATTAAAATTCTGTCAATCAAAACCCCAAATTTGTACTTATAACTACTATGTAATATGGTTGTTGACTGAATAGTGACTTGTATGAGGCCATGACTAGATGCCCAGAGAAGCAGACTGAGTCTGGCAGATGCTGTAGGACTAATTGAGTAAGTGACCAAGTCCAGTGGGATAACCAGGTCAGCAAGGAGGAGTGGCCACAGGTAATGACAGAGTAACAGAAATGTAATTAGAGTAATATACAGGCATAAACAAAGCAAACCTTTTAAACTATCTGAATCTCAGTGTCCTTATTCATAAAATGGGGATAAAAGAACTCCTTCACTTTTAAGAATGTTGTGAAGGTTAAATATATGAGTGCCTTGCACATGAGACAACAGTGAGTTGTATTAAATAATCTTTATTTTTTTTTTAAACATTTAAAAATATATATATTTTTATTTATTTCTTTATTTTTGACAGAGAGAGAGAGAGAGAGAGAGATACAGAGACACAGAGACAGAGAGAGAACTGAACTGGGGGAGCTCCCAGTTCTGCATATGGTTCCGCACGGGCCGGGGCTGAGATTTGATCCCTGGTTCCCGGCGCTGCAAAATGAGCGCTTAACCCACTGAGCCATCCCAGCTTCCCTGTTTTTTTGTTTGTTTGTTTTTAACTGAACTGGGGGCCTCACCACATTCGGGAAGCACACCCCAGTTCAGCATGTGGGTCCACCCGGGCCGGAGCCGGGATTCAATCCTCAGGGCTTCAAAGCAAGCGCTTAACCCGCTGAGCCATCCCGGCTTTCCCTATTAAATAATCTTTAAACTCCCTTCAATTTCTGTCATTTTTTTGACGTAAGATGATTAAGAATGTATAGGAAGGTTTAAGGGTCTGAGAGGGGAGTATTAGGCAGAAGCCTCATCAAACTTGCATCGTAGGAGAGTTCTGCTTCAGGTGGGATAAAGACAAATTGGGTGGAGATGGGGGTGGTGAGGGACATGATGGTAGCGCAGGGCAGCTGGCTGGAATCAGAAACAGCGAATCAGAGTCCCTACAGGTTGGATATCTGGCAGGAGATTTGCACAGAGAAGCAAGAGCATAGATAGGATTAAGCAAACAAGGCAGGGTCATGGTATTAGCACCAGGGAGAGCTCCCAGGGTTCTTGTAATCCTGGGAAGGCAGGAAATAAGCACTTCCCATTTATCTCTGATCTCTGGTTTGGCCCACTCTTAAAGCAAAAGCCTATTAGTTGTTTAAGTGCTCAGGTATGTTAAGGAAGTTCCTGACCCAAGAGAAAGAAAACTGTGCTTTCATGAACTCATGAACACTACAGACCTTTCTGAACTCCAGGCCATCTCTGCATGGATTTGAGTTTAGTTGGCATTCAAACCTTCTATGAACTCTGTGAGAAATTAAGTGCTGTTTTCTTCATCTCAGTATCTTCCTGGAGCATGAATAAGGGTCCTAAGCATCATAAACGTAGACAAATGATACTTTCTCTCTTCCTTGTTTTGGGCTCTTTGGAGCAAGTGGGCTGCTATAGGGTCAGATACTAACTGGGGATAAGGATCAGAGGCTCATGGAAGAATTTTCCTGAAGTGAGGCACATTCCAAACTGATTTTCCAAGGTAGAACATGATTTAAATGGTTGTTTTAGTCTTAGCTGATCCAAATAATAAAGTTGTATGGTTGTGTCCTATAGTGTTTTTATGCCGAGTTCCTCACCACCAATGTTGGGTAGGCAGTGCAAACAGAACACATCCCTTTCCATCAGCCTCTAGAAAGTGAACAGGTCCCTTTGTGTCTCTGATTATGTACGTGTGGGGCAGGGGTGCATTTTCCTGGACCCTGAGTTTCTTGGCTTTAGTGAGGACTCCTCTCCCACATCTTCCCATTCATGTGGGAGAGGCAATTAAAGAGACAGCCCCCAACAATTTAATGGTGGCTGTTGCTTAGTGAGGGGGCATCTTAAGTATGGAGTTTCTATTTGTTCCTAATGGCCTGCCTTTAGTGTGAGACTAAAGCACTATTGTTATTTAAAAAGATATTTGAGAGGATTGAAGAAATAATGTTTTGTTGTTTGGGTAGGGAAGTGATTCTTTTGAGTGGATCTTCTTAGTCTGCAGAAGCTGGTTAGGAACAGAAGGCTACTTTATCTCCAGCATCCTTTCTTCTTCCAGCTTACTCTTTTCTGGACTTCTTTGATTTTCCTCTTACCATCCAGGACATTCTATCCTGGATTCTTTTCCTCTTCAAGCATATGCTCTTCTTCCCTGCCATTAGGTTTTGAAATTCCTCAAAGCTGGCTCTAAAATTACACCCCCACCCCCATTTTTTTCTGCATTCCTTACTGGTGATCTTGTCTACCCCTATGGCACCCAATGCTTTGTTATAGTCAAAGGTCTCCCATGTTTATATTTTGAATTTGAGCCTCTCCTCTAAGTTCAAGAACCATGTATTATACCAAATTGTCTACTATGCTTTCCTAAGCAGATGTATCAAAAACACCTCAAACTCAAGGCTTTCGTGACAATTCAGAATCCAGCTCTCCTGGGCCCAGTCCTTCTCTGGTGTTTCCCATGTCAGGGAATTGATAGCCAGTGGGAACTGAAAACCAGAGGTTATTTTGCACACCTGTTTCCCTTGTCCTCCTATCCAATTCATCACTGAATTCTGTCAATGACCTGCTAAATATTTCTGAGATCCCTCACTTCTTTCCCTCTCTATTGTCACCCATCCTCCCCACCCCCCATCCCCCACCCCCCAGTTTTGCTACATACTTTGCCAGCCTGCACTATTACCCCCAAATCTTTTATAATTTCCCACATTAGAGCCTGAGTAATCTTTTCAGATCACACATCTTCTTGACTGCAATCTGCTCAAAATTATTCTGTGGTTTCTCACTGATCTTGAGATGATGACTAACATCCCTGACAGGGTGTATAAGGCCCCTTGTCATCTGGCAACAACACCTCCTGCTAGCCTAGTCTTGTAGCACTTGCCTCCTTTCTTGTTACCCACAAGCCCCATGTCTTTTCTATACTTAAGAATTTCCATTCTTCTTCCTGCCTCAGGGAGGAAGGGAACATAGGATTCCCTTTGCCTCCAACTTGTTGTTTCACTAAATATCTCTTACTTTGAACACTCTTTTTTAACACTTGTTCATTAAGTCTTTGTTATACCCCAATCTAGATACAGTCTCTCTACATTGTAAGTACGTTTGATGACAGACACCATATGTATTTGGTTCATGTATGTATCTCTAGGAAGGATGGAGTAGGGTGAGATGCAAATACATTTGCTCAAAACATACCTATTGAGAGTGTGAAAGAATTCTGCCCAGGATTATCTTTGTTATACTTGTTTTAATCCTATAGATAAAAAAAGTAATTTTTTTTCTTCAAAAGATATATATTTTAATTTATTGTACTCCCTGCAATCATCTTTATTATACTTTTCGCATCATTTCTACTTTGTAAAGATATTTTCAATGGACTAAAAAAAAAATTTCCGTGCTTTCTTTCAGTCGGTGCATAAATATGTATGTTCTTTAGTGTCACCATTTAGCACTATCCCTTAAATTTTAGTCTCACCAAGGTTTTCCCATCAGTTATTATTTCACAGTTTTCTGAAACATTTTCCAACAGAAGTTCTGTCTAAGCCAGTCATCAAAAAACATGATTGCACTCATCTTTCACCCCATGGTACTCTTCTTAAATTCATTTAACTGCTTCTAACACATTTACTCCTACCACAAGCTGTGTGGGATTATCAGAGACAGTCACTGGAGCAAGTAAATTCCTGACTAGTCATTTTGTTCCCAACACCTTGAATAACTGGATGCTGCTTTTGTTGAAAGGCTGAAGGCATGTGGTGTTTGGTGACAGAATTTTCAGTTTTATATTAGACCATGCCAGGCAACAGATGGCATGGGTCATCATAAAATTTATCTTTGGTTCTGTTTCATTGTTTGCTAATATCATCATAATATGTTTGTGAAATAATTCACCATTATGCTAATTTTTGTTTATTTTAAAATTTGAAAAATTCTATCATGCTGACATAGAGCAACAATTCTTATATTTTTATTATACAACCCTATTCTTTTCTTTCCCTCTCCTCCCTCTCCCTTCTTCGCTCTCCCTCTCCCTTCTCTCTCTCTCTCTCTCTTTCTCTCCAACAACTTGGCTAGGATAGCTGCAAAGAAATTGCCTCATAATGAATAAATGTTTATTATCTATCTATCTATCTATCTATCTATCTATCTATCTATCTATCTATCATCTATCATTACCATCATCATCAGCATCTGTCAATCTATCATCTAGTATCTCTTCTGTCTTCTTTTCCCCTCACATTCATTTAAGGTAACCTTATCCTCCTGTTTCTCACTCCATTTTGTTTACCTGGAACTGACCTGTGCTCAGTTCTTAAGAGTAGAAGGATGGTCTAAAAAGGAATCAATCAATGAATTTTATACCCCTGACCACAAAAATTGGTTTAGGCAGGTTACAAAGCCCAATTCGAGACAATAATGTTTAGATCCATAATTTATATATATTTTAAAAATCTGTTGGTAAAAAAGAAATATTCTGTGGTGTGTGTGTGTGTGTGTGTGTGTGTGTGTGTGTGTTAAGAGGAGAGAATTTGTGCCTAGGAGTTGCCGAAGCCATATTATCACCATAACTGAAGAGCTGGCTTGCCTGAAGAAGGAACCAACACAAAAAGAGTCAGAGCCAAGTAATAGTGTGAACTTGAATCCTGATTGAAAAATGTGAGGTTCTGGATTCAGTTATACCTGAGCTGGCTTTATCTCTGAACTTCTCAATATATCTTTCCCTTTTATGTTTTGGGTAAATCAGTTGGAATTTTTTATTTCCTCATTGTAACCAAAAGAGTTCTGGCAAATGTCCCTTCCTTCCTTCCTTCCTTCCTTCCTTCCTTCCTTCCTTCCTTCCGTCCTTCCTTCCTTCCTTCCCTCCGTTCCTCTCTCCCTTCTTTTGTAATCAAGCTAAGGTATTTGTTACCCTAAGGATACTGAGGGAAAAATATATTTGAACTGTGAAATTTGCCATAAGAAGTAGCAAATGTCCTAGAAGACTATCTAGACTCAGGCATTTCTTTAGCAGTGAGGCTGACTCCAGGATGGCAAATATATCAACTGCCACACCAGATGGTCCTTTTAAGCTTTCATCAATTCCTCAAAATCCATGATACCAAAATTAGACAGTTATATTTTTAACATTTATTTTTATTTTTCTCAGTTACAGTTGACATTGTTTTATACTAGTTTCAGGTGTATAGCATAGTGGTTAGATATGTATACAATTTATATAGTGATCACCCAATTAGTCTAGCAACCATCTGGCACTATACATAGTTGCTGCGACTTTATTGACTATATTTTCCATGCTGCACTTCACCTCCCTGTAACTATTTTCTAACTGCCAATTTGTATTTCTTAATCCTTTCACCTTTTCCACCTATCTCCCCAAACCCTCTTCCATCTGGCAACCATCAATTTGCTCTCTATATCAATGAGTTTCTTTCTATTTTGTTTGTTCATTTGTTTTGTTCTTTTGATTCCACATATAAGTGAGATCATATGGTATTTGTTTTTCTCAGTCTGACTTATTTCACTTAGCATCATATCCTCTAGGTCCATCCTTATTTATGGCCAAATATAACAATATTCCATTGTATATATGTACCAATTCTTTTTTATCTAATCGTCTACTGATGGGCACTTGAGTTGCTCCCATATCTTGGCTATTGTAAATAGTGCAGCAATGAACACAGGGATGCATATATCATTTTGAATTCGTGTTTTGGATTTCTTTGAATAAATACCCAGAAGTTAAACTGTAGGTTATAAGGTAGTTGTCTTTTTAATTTTTTGAGGAAACTTCAAATTGTTTCCTATAGTGCCTGTACCAATTTGCAATCTCACTAACAGTGCACGAGGGTTCCCTTTTCTTTGTCTCTTTGCCAGCACTTGTTGTTTGTTGGTTTATTGATGATAGCCATCCTGAGAGGTTCAAGGTAATATCTCATTGTGGTTTTAATTTGCATTTCTCTGATGATTAGCAATGTTGACCATTTTTTCACATGTCTATTGGCCATGTATATGTCCTCTTTGGAGAAATGTCTATTCAGAACATTTGCCCATTTAAAAATTAAGTTTGTGAGTGTGTGTGTTGAATTGAATAAGTTCTTTATAAACTTTGGATATTAATCCTTTATTAGATGTATAATTGGTGGGTATCTTCTCCCATTTAGTAGGCTGTCTTTTCATTTCATTGATGATTTCCTTTGCTGTGCAAAACCTTTGTAGTTTGATGTGTTCCCCTTTGTTTATTTTTTCTTCTGTGTCCCTTGTCTGAGGAGATAGATATGAAAAACTATTACTAGGAGTGATGTCAGAGAGTTAACTGCCTATGTTTTCTTCTAGGAGTTTCATAGTTTAGGGTCCTACCCCAAACTTAAAGACTTAAAAAGTTAAGTCTTTAATTCATCTTGATTTTATTCTTAAATTCAGTAAAGTAGCAGGATACAAAATTAATATTCAGAAATTGGCTTCATATGTATACATGAATAATAAACGGTCAGAAAGAGAAATTAAAAATACAATCCAATTTACGATTGCATAAAAAAATATTGCCTAGGTATAAATCTAGCCAAAGAGGTAAAAGACCTATAGACAGAAAACTAGAAGACAATGAAGAAAGAAACTGAAGAAAATACAAATAAATAAAAGCATATACCATGCTCATGAATAGGAAGAATTAATATTGATAAAGTGGCCATATTACCCAAAGCAAGCTACAGATTCAATGCAATCCCTATCAAAATACCAGTGGCATTTTTCATAGAACTAGAACAAGTAATGTTGTTTTATATGGGACCACAAAAGACCCTGAATAGACACAGCAATCTTGAGAAAGAAGAACAAAATTGGAGATATTATGCTATTTAATATCAAACTATGCAAGTCTATAGCAATCAAAACAGCATGACACTGGCATAAACACAGACACAGAGATCAATAGAACAGACTAGAGAACCCAGAAATAAATCTACGGTATGCCTATATCATTATTTAATCTATGACAAAGGAGGCAAGAACATATAGTGGGGTAAGGACTATTGGAAAAACTAAACAGATACATGCAAAAAAAAAAAAAAAAAAAAAAAAAAAAAAAAAAAAAAAAAAAAAAAAAAAAAAAAAAA
>PVKE010053060.1:0-10157 GCA_004027555.1 Craseonycteris thonglongyai
GCCGGGAAGTGCCGCCGCCCTGCTCCACAGTCCCTGTGCCACTTTAGGCTCTGTGATCTGATTAGGGCACCGCGTGTCGCCCCTTGAGTTGGGATGTTAAATTGTCCACATTCCTGTGGGGCTTCCACGCTCCCTAGGTCTCGGCTTCCACCCCGCCCTGGGTCTAGCTCCACTTTGGCTGTAGCCCCCCAATCCCCCTTTGTTTTTGCCAGCCCCGGGCTGCTCTCCGCGCTCCGTTCCTGTCCCCAAACTGCTCCTTCTCCCTCCCTCTCCCGCTCTCCCCTTTTTCCTCTAACCTTTGTGTGTTGTTCTGCGTTGTGTGGTTCTCTCAGTTGAGGATACTTCTCAGGGTTTCCCCTGTGGGTTCCTTTTTGTTCGTAAGTCCCTTCCCAGGTAGGTGTCTGGGTTCTCCTCTCATGCCGCCATCTTGCTCTCCAGCCAAATGGTCATTTTTTAAAAGACTTATTTTATAGTTTTGAGAGGAGATAGAGAGAAGAGGGGGGAGAAAGGGCTAGAGAAGTCTCCCCATAGTTGTACATCATTAGTAGTGACATGTTTTCATTCCACACAGGAGGATGTGGGGCTGCGTGGAGCAGGGTCTGAACTGGGGGCTTCCTGCATGGGAGGTGAGAACCTTCACCATTGACTCATACCAGTGGTTACCAGTTGCGCTACGGTTTAGCATACAAGGTTGCATGAGTCAGGGCTGGGTATCAAACTCCGGACCTTTTGATTGTGAGGCAAGTGCCCAACTGCTGAGCTATCCAGGTTTCATCTGGTAATTATTTTTTTAATTCATAAATATTTGGTATTCATCATATGTTCTATTTGTTTATAAAAAATAATTCAAGGTGAGATTCTCAAAACTGGCACCTAAGAATGATTGTTATGTGAATACACTATTATTAAGTCTTACTATGTGTGTTGTGTCTTGAATCCTCAAGACACTTCACAAACATTAATTAATCGTCTTCAAGATGCCTCTCTGGAGGTGGCTAGGTATTACCTGGAATTACAGATAAAGAAACACTACACAGAGCGGTTATACAACTACTAAGAAAATGACCAATAGACTGAAAATAATTGCCTTATAATGAATCGTCCCTCAAGTGAAAGTCTTCAAGTTTACACCATACGGGGGAAGAAGGGGTTCTGTCTGCAAATCGCACAACAGCTGCCTGCTACACAGAGGTGTGCACTCACCTCTGAAGAGTGTTATGTCAACTCCATTATGGATTACCTAAATAGCAGCCCACACTCATATTTGCAGGTAGGTGTGGACAGTTCGCTGGAAAGATGGCTGCCAGTGGAAGGAAATAGGACCTTCTAACCAAAAAGAAGTGTGTAGAAAATAATTTTTTTTTTAAGTGTGATCCTCCAATTCCCTTGAAAATGAAAAACATTCAGAGTTACTGAAAAAAGCTCCTCACAGCCTAGTACAGAACTTGTAAGGACTCTTCAAGCAGAAAATACCCATTTTAACCATCAGGCAAGTGACAAGTGGTAGAAGTAGCCATGTTGGCAGATGAGTAGGAGTCCCAACTAGACAAGAACTTCTTTGTTACCTGCTGGGTATTTTCTTTCTATCATCTATCTAATCTATCTATTCTATCTATCTATCTATCTATCTATCTATCTATCTATCTATCTATCTATCTATCATCTATCTATTCTCTCTCTCTCTCTTCCCTCAGTCCTAAAATGGAAATAACAGATCCAACTTGCCCCACAGAGTTGGATATAAACACCACAATAAAGTGCTCTACAGAACTGATTCTTTTGTGCACTGTAAAGAGGTTATCTGGGATGGCAATAATTCCTTCTCTAACCAGTACCTCATCCTGTACCTGGAGATCAGATGGTTGCTTCTGGATCTCTGCACTTCTTCCTGTAATACAAGCAAGCAACACATCTTCCTACTGGAGTATTCATAAGGCTTGAAAATGAAGTCCTGTGGGGAACTCCTTCTAATTGCCAGAGTGAGTCACTTTTCTTTCCAAGCAAAGAGTTTTCTGTTGGTGACATTAGAGAGCAGGCGCTTGTCTGTATTGTAACAGCTTAATTATAAGTATGGGTATAATCACACAATCTGTCATTATACCTTCTTTTCCACCCTGAGAATTTGTACTGCAATCACCATAACAGTATAACAACATGAACAACAGACTGTCTGGCCTCCCATGATGGTTTTCTTTGCCATGCCTGGTAGGGATGAGCAGTCAGCTTTGGATGAAAGAACTGACTCCTATCTAGTAGCAAAAACAAGTTGGAAGCCTTCACAGGGTTTTCAGGGCATCCTATTCATTTGGCTTTCTCTAAAGGACAGTCAAGTCTCCACTTTCTCCCAGCCTCGCTAACCCTCCCTCTGGTTTCATCTGTTTGAAAATTGCACAAGAAGAAACCACCCTTCTGCTATTTTATACCCAAACCAAGTGAAGTGGAAATTGCATGAAGAAACCTATCCATCTGTTATTCTTCAGCTCAGCAGTGGATGGAATTTATTACACTGTGCATCCTGCCCCCTGCCTTTGCCAGGCAGCCTGTGGGGTGAAGTATGGATGAGGAGGGAGGCCTGGGTCTCAGAGAGGGGGTGATTGCCTTTGCAGCTCTATCAGCAGTCATAGCAAACCTATTTATTACAGAGTGAAAGTTGGGCAGTCATGAAACCGCAGCAGACAGAAGGGAAGGTGTCATTTGTTGAACTGAAAATAACCTTGCATCCCACAATCCACCGGCCATACCATTTCATACTACACTTCAACCAAAAGGCAAGACCAAGGCCAAACTTGTAGGAGCCTAGAACTCACTTCTTAGTGCTGAAAGAAGATATCTTAGAGGGAAGCCCTATTTTTAAAGGGACTGTGGAAGTTCATCAATGACCTGTTCTCATGTGTCAGTAATTCTTAGAAAAATGCTCCTGGACAAAATGAAACAACGCCTGGTCACTAGCACCTTCTTTGGATCTGGGAGAGGTTGTAGTGCCACCCTACACTTCACCTCCTGGGAGTGGTTGTGAAATAACTAGCGTTGGCATGTTGGTAATTGACATGGACCACCGGTCTCCCCTTAGCATTGATGATTCTTTTATCATAAGGGAATAGATGATTGAGTCCCAGACTTGTCAAGGATGAACAACAGGAACTAAACCTTATTAAAAGACAAAATTCAACTGAGTAAATTTAAAAATTAGATTGGCTTTATTCAGTGGTTCATGAATTAGGTAGCATCCAATCTAACCAATAGAAAAGAGCTCCAAAGAGCTGTACAAAATGTAAGGCTTGTATAGGAAGACAGAGGAAATAAAAAGACAGTTTCTAACAAGCAGTAGATTAGTTCAAGCAAGGTCACCTTCCTTTGGGAAAGGGCAAGGCTCTATCAAGCAGATTAACTATCTAGTGCTAATCAGAAAATTCCAGATTGATTTGTTAAGATGATATTCTTGGGAGAGGATGAAACTGGAGTTAGGTTAGGTACTGAGTCTTGGTTTGGTGACAGAGCCTTAACGAAAGTGACTCTATTTGGGAACTGTTGTCTTCTTTATTTAAACAAGTCTTTTTTTTTTTATTCAGACTCTCATCTTAACTGAGATATATCATAATTTAATGCATTAACACCACTCCCAGGTATAGATCTAAAATTCTTGCAGTTTTGTCAATCCTTTGTGTGGTATTCACAGATAGTGATATTATTTTATTTTTAATTTTATTTATTTATTTAGCTGTTTTTTATTTTTGTATAATCTCTGATATTCACTGATCAAGACTTCAGGTTCATAAATTTTAAATTGGTCTTCTCTTTGTTTATTTTCTGACAATTCCAATCATAGGGAGACAATCTACTTAGTGTCGGTGACTACAAATGTGCATTTAAAGTTATTGAGACAATATGATATGGCAGGAAGATCATTATAATTATAATAAGCAGGATAATTTCCAATGTCTGGAGTGCACATTGGAGCATAGTCCCCAAGACCCAAACCAATCAAAATCAAATAAGTCAAAGAAAGACCCTATTGAAAGAGTCAGCTCTTTAAGCCAAGGGGCTTGCTCAGTAATCCTATGTAACTGGTTTTAACTTTCTCAGAGGTGTTAATCCAGATACAGCAGGTGATGCTGGCCACAGCACAGACACCTCCTTGCTCAACTAAAACATAATCAAGGGCTAACCAATTATCAAGAACAATTTTGGCCTAAGAGTTTAAGATTTTTTTTTGGCCACGTATTGCTTTAGCAGCCGATTCTGTAATATCTTCATGAGTTAAGGAGAGGTTCCACATCATATAGCTTCATTTACACTTATTCCTAGCCAGGTGGGCAGTTATCTACCACAGGAAGCTAATTGTGAGTAATGTAGGCCTCCTGATGTGTCCTTCCTAATTCGACAATGTAAAGTCAGAGAAGTTGAGTGTCTCAGTTTGTTTGTGGACAGTAAGGGGCACAGTTAGATATCCTCAGAGGCATTGCACGGTTATGTGTCAGCCATCTGGGTATTTAGAGGCCCACGGGAATGATAATCACCACAGTCAAAGACACATCTTGTCATGGCACAAACCAGTCTCTCTTGACGGGGGGCAGTGTTGATGGATTCATTTGCTGTGATTGTTACATTTGCCCATTAAAGTTAGGCATCAGTTAGGTTTTCTCCTCACTAGAAATAAAAAGTTGTTCTAAATTCCAGAGGCAATCACCACCACTGTCCCCCACCCACCCACCCTCCACCAACACACACATCTTAGCAACAGCCTGGGAGAAATGGATGATGGCATTATCTTTCCAGGCCAGTGCCAGAGTAAAGGAAAGAAAAGAAAGAAAAATGGGTTTCATGTTTAAAGTATGAGGTCTTGATCCAGTGTCTTGGGAGGAAGTAGTCTAGTCTACCTTGATGACAATTTGATTTGGAGCTCTCTAGTGTCTGTATAGTACCAGATGTCAGGTGCAAAGCTCTTCAGCTGTGATATCTATATCCAAGGTCCAAGTCCCTGCGGTTTGGCCACCATCTGGGTAGTGAGGAAAACCTGTGTAGTCCCTTCCAAGGAAATTCAGTGTCAGTCTTTGTTTTTAGGGATTCCAGATCAGAAGGGCAGGAGAGCATTGAAAACATTAATTTAGAGATTTGGAGCCAGATTTTTTTAAACTAGAGTTTAGGATCCAGTCAGGTTTACAGGTATGTAATTAAATCCCAAAGACAATAAACAGAATTAGAATCTACTATTGACAAAGGTGCAAACACAATTATCCCTTCCTTTTCCCCCCAAGAATAATCACTGTAAAGTAATTTGTGGGCATTAGTCTTGGCCTGATTATTTACATAAATGTAACAAGAATAGTGATTGACTATATAAACTCTTTTTAACACTGCTTTGTTGTCACCTTGTAAACAAGGTACCCGGTAGTAGGTTAATTTTTCCAAGGCCCATTACAAAGATAACAAATTTTTATTGAACTTATGCAAATAACTAACTGTATTGCCATAAAAATAATTCACAGAAGTTTCTGAATTCTGGAGAGATCAGGCAAGGAGAAAAAGCAAATGTTTTATCTTTGTTTATGAAGGCAAACTTTACAAATTGTTCATGTCATAGATAGCTTAAGAGAAAAGGTTTTTTTATATATATGTGGAAAAGCAAAACATTAAAGAATGAACATATTTTCATTAAAATTATAATCATCCTTCTTAGTTTAATTAGTCCCATTTTATTAATTATTGTTCTGGCTGAATCCAGTTTTTCCATTGTTCCTAGAAATTTCTACCCAGTTAAATTTTATCTTTTTTTTTTTTTAAGATTTATTTTTATTGTTTTTGACACAGAGAGAGAGAGAGAGATACAGAGACAGAGAGAAGGAGGAGGGCCCAGAGCAGTCTCCATAGTTGTACATCATTGGTTTTTCCACATAGTTTCATTCCATAGGTGGGCGCAGGGCTGCACAGGGCAGGAACTGGGCCAGGGTCTCACCCTGGTGAGAACTGAACTGGGGGCACTCCCCAGTTCAGCATATGGATCCACACAGGCCAGAACCGGGATTTGACCCTTGGTCCCCGGGGCTACAAAGTGAGCGCTTAACCCACTGAGCCATCCCGGCTTCCCCAAATTTTATCATCTTAAGGTTATCAGATAGCTTTACTTGTCAAAGACCTTCCCATGAATGGGCTTGAAGATGAAGTACGTTGTAAGAACACCTTTGCTATGCATCAGAGTAAAACAATGACTCTTCTGTAAATGATACAAGAATTATAAATGCTTAAAATTTACAAAGAAGATTGGTTATTTCTGTGGCACACATTTTAAGGTAATAACTAGAATAACATTTTACCAGGGTGTCTCAGACTTCCAGGAATTTCACACAACTTCTGGAATACTTATAATATACACCTATATAAATACAACATAGAGAAGGCTTACTCTACTTCTTTATTGACAGTGTTTCCCATATAATTAATATATCCAGTCTGTTTGATTAGTTTAACATTGTCTTTATAATGAAAGAGAACAAATCTTTTGAGATGTTTTAGGGTCCCTCTGAAAAATTCCAAAGTTAGTTTGAAATTAAAAAGACTTCATTTAGAATTTGATTTTGGGAAGTTTGTCAAAAGTATCGAAGGTTTTAAAACACTTGGTCAAATAGGTTCATAAGTCATTGTGAAACAGTAGGTATCTATATACTATAGTGACAATCAAAGATTTTGAAGGCAAATACAGAAAGGTAAATAGTTGTAAAAACAATTAGACTTTTTAGTGAAGAAGATTCAGCTTACTTAAATAACCAAAGCCTGATAAAGATAAGACAGAAAATTATTTTGACAAAATACCCAATCTTTGTTTTCTAGACACATTATTTTAAAAGGAAAAGAAAAATCTTGACAATCTTATGAAAATCAGACCAATAGTTCAAGAAAACATTGTGCATTTAACAGAGAAAAAAGATTTAATTTTGCACCAGCTTACTTTTGATATTAAAACTCATTGACTTAATAATAGATTTAAAAATACATTTTATATATTTTTAAGAAACATGTGTTTTCATAGTAAATTTTACAATGTGACAGAAGATGTGTTTATTAACAGACCCAAATATTTTAAATTTCTCAGAAACAAGAAGTGAAAAATAGGTAAGTCTATGTTCAGTACTTAATGCTTCAGTATTTTATCTTATTCAGAAATTATTTAGCTGGTCAATAAATTTTTAGCATTTAACTTAACTTAGCAAAACCTTAAGACTTTAGGTTGCCAAGATTTGGGGACACTTCTTGAAAAGTTTACATAAAAATGTTTTATCCTACTTATTTATATTTATTTAATTTATTTGTTCTTAACAATTACATTTAGACTACTCACAAAAACTTAGTGAGATATTAGACGAAGTTATCTATCATCTCAAACTATTTTTCATGCTGAAAAAATTTGTAGCAAAGATAACATGAACTTACTAACTTTTAATAAACTTACGTAAAATAAAAATTTTATATGTCTGTGTTAGTTTTATGCTGATAGTACCAAAGACATACCTATTTTAATTAAACCAAAAAACCGAAACTAGCTTTTATGTATTAATACTAAGGATTACTTTAGTTCACATGACCTTAAAATTTTTTAGGTTAGTTTCTATTATACCTCTGAGAGTTTAATTTATATAAACACTTAATTTTCTTCAGGTCTATTAAATAGAGCTCTTTTACAAAGTAATTTTGGGAAAACCGTCCAGAGGTAGAATGTCAACACATACACACACTTGCAAAAACAAACAAACAAACAAACAAAAACAGAGAGATGCAGAGATCTTATAGTTTTAATTCTAAAATTTTAAGCATGAGTAAAATACAACAGTACAAAACTCACTGATTTATGAAGGAACAGTTCAACACTTTCAGCATTTGGAATAAATTAAGTTCACCTGCTCAGATGGTAAAAGTGTTTTGCTAATATTTGTGGACAAGACCCATGATTTTCATTCACCAAATTTCAAATGGCATTTCCCCATTTATTCTCCTTCTGATAAAAATTACCTTCCTGAAATATGTAGAACATTTACCTCTCAATGGCACAGAAAAACAATGCAGTTTTCTCCCAGGACTTCAGTTGCCCAAGGTAAGAATATTTACAATACTTATACTTTTAAGATAAACAGGGGAATTTCTGGGATTGGTAAAAGAAACAGGTGAACTCTGAACTGTGCCTCACATTGCATCTCTGGTTTTGCAAAAATTTTAAGATAAGGGCAGTTACTTTTAATTCCTCAAGTAACTAGGTTGCAACTTAAATGACATCATAGTTTGGTCCACTCATAAATTCATTTACAAGGGCTTTAAAAAGTTCTTTTCCCCTCTGGGTAAATTTAACTTAGGAGAGGAGGCCTAAAAATATTCTATCAGGTCTGAATGTCAGCTTCCAATTTGGCCCAATTTCTGATCATAAAGTTATTAAATTCTTTTACGTATCATGTCATGTTTCAGTGGGGAGAAGAAGTATTTTTTGCCAGGATTGAACAACCTCTTGGACTCAAAAGGTATTTCTAAAGAAGATGTAAAGGATATTTTATTTCCCCTTGTCTTTATCTGGGTAGTACTGACAGAGATCTAGGAGAGTGACTGGTCAAAATTCTCACCCTTAGCCATCTTCTGCCACTTTTCTCAGGAACCCAGCACAGCCACCAAGTTAGCTAAAAAACAAAATTCAAAGAGTTTTGAATTGGGCAGCATTCCATCTAGTATAGAGAGAGGAGATTCAAAAGGTTATATGAAATATAAGGCTTTTATAGGCAGAAATAGGTAAAAGAAGAGTTTTTTTGCAAAAAGTAGATTATTTGAGGCCAAGTCACCTTTCTTTGAGGAAGGACAGGGGTCTCCCAGGCAGATTTCCTCACTAGTACAGACCAGGAAAATCCAGATTAATTGGTTAAGATTACATTCCTGGGAGAGACTAAAACTGCAATTAAGTTAGGTAGTAAGTCTTAGTTTTATGACACAGATTTAGCACAAGTGACTCCATTTGGGGCATGTCTCTTTTTTAAAACCTAGTACTTCAAATTCTCCTTTTCCTACTATGATTATGGATCTCTTTATCCTCCCACAAAATATTGCTATTTGTTGGTTTTTATGAATTTTCTCTTATCCATAATCAAGTACTCCAGGCATAAAAATAAATAAATAATAAATAAATAATAAAATTGAAGATTTGATCCTTAGTCATTAATGATATTCCTCACAGACCACCAATTACAATTTAATCCTTTAATGTAGCTTCACTTCTATTCTCAGGACTTAAAAGAAATAAGGTAATTAGTGTAGGATCCACTTATTTATTTTTTATTATCAGGTTGAAATTTAAACTGACATCATCAAACCTGCCAAAATATAACCTAGCAAGGAGAGGCTATGAAAGCTTGGCATCTAGATGTGATATTAATGTCACATGTGTGAATTTGTCATTCTTTCTAACAATGCAAAGTTATGCCCCTGTTAATTGATTTACCATATTTTTCTGTGTATAAGATGCCCCCACATATAAGACAACCCCTACTTTTCTAACCCAAAATTAAGAAATCAATACACGGGTTACTTCTGTGCATAAGATGACTCCCAATTTTGGGTCTAGCAATTAAAAAAAAAAAAGTGTCTTCTTATACATGGGAAAAATGGTATTTCTTTAATCTGTTCATTTATCCAAGATTTCTTTTTTTAAGCCAGATATTTACTGTGTTGTATTCGTAAAAGTCTGAAGAAAATAGACATAGTTTCTCTCCTTACATAGTTGAGAGTTCAGTGAAAGAGTCAAGAAAGTGGTCAATCTATCAGGAATCTATTACAAATAATAGACAAATACAGTAGAGTTGCAGAATACAAAATCAATGTCTCAAAATCAACTGCATTTTTGTATGCCAACAATGAAACTCCAGAAAGAGAGATGAGAAGATCCATTCCCTTTGCCATTGCAAACAAAAAAAATGAAATACCTAGGAATAAGTCTAACAAAGAATGTGAAGGACTTATACACTGAAAACTATAAGACACTCTTAAAAGAAATTAAAGAGGACACAAAGAAATGGGAAGACATTCCATGTTCATGGATTGGAAGAATTAACATAGTTAAAATGGCCATACTCCCCAAAGCAATATACAGATTCAATGCCATTCCCATCAAAATCCCACAGTCATTCTTTCAA
>PVKE010053061.1:0-10115 GCA_004027555.1 Craseonycteris thonglongyai
TCATGTCATCTCAATCATGTGCACTCATTGGCTTAGCTGAAGATAACTCATTACCATGTCTGCATTCCAGCTGGAGGGGAGGGGGGAAATAGAAATGGAGAACAGGTTTCCTTTCAAGGGTATGACTTAAAGTGCATACATCACGTCCTCTCACTGACCATCACCTTGTTATATAGCCACACCAAGCAAGGTAGCAGGAAAAAGTGATCTTTAGCTAGGAGAGCATATGGCCAGCTAAAATTTCTGATGCTGTTGAATAAGGGAGGGTGGGTATAGTGTGAATCACTAAGAGTCTTGGCCACAGTTGAGTCAAATGAATCTCTGCCCAAGAATAGAAAGAGGGTTTTCTAATCCGGGGTTCCCTGTTCCCAAGCCTTGGGTTGTGATGATAATTGATAGTGATAATAAAAATGATGGAAATAAAGATATAATAGCAACAGCTAACATTTACTGATTTCTTGCTTTATGCCTCTTTATACTAAGTGCTTTGTAAATATTAGGCTATTTATATTCATGATAATCCTATAGAGTCAAAAGTATACTTATTCCAATTTTAGCCATGAAGAAATTGAGATGTATTAAGTTTCAAAACTTACTCCAGGCCATAAAGCAAAGTAGACGCTAAACCCATGTATTTCTATGTCGAAAGTTATTCTTTTAACCACTTCACTTAGATGTTCACGGTGGTCTGAAATGCTTCGATATTTCAAAAAGCTGAACTAAACTGCAAATTTCTCCATAATCAGATCATCTGAACTAGTTAAAAAGTGTTTTGGGAAAGCTTAATGTAATCAATTTAGAATGGTCTTTCAGTTTATCAAAGACTAATAAGAACTTTTGACCCTTTCACAAGCCTTGATTCATCCTTAAAACGTAGAAAAATGAATGAATGCATGAGTGAATGAATGAATGCTTATTAAATGCAATTTGTTTGGCATATAAGTTCTTTCTATCCATGGTTTCCAGAGCGAGAGGGGAATAACCAAAGGGTTCATTAGTTGAAAAAAGGCTGGGAGAAGAGGATGTAGACTTCCCACTGCAGAGCCTCTTCAATGGTGCTGATCAAAAGGGTAAGCCAGAGCAGAGCAGGAGAATCCCTGACCATCCCTAAGGAAGGAGGCCTCAGTCACCCCAGTCAGACTCACAACACTGAATCAGTGAGCAACATGGAATGTGGGCCAGTCAAATGCCAGAGCTGTGGGCCAAGACAAGATGAGGGAGAGTTAGAGATGCGAGTCTCTAGTGTCCACTGGTGTTGACCAAGAACTGAACAGAATAGCTAAGCCAGTAAGTGAGGTGCACAGAGGGGGGGGGGCTCTAAGGTACAGCTGCTGTCATCTTCATGCGTTAGCACATTAAATGTAGGAACATTAATGTAGCACATTAAATAGGGAATGGAACCTTCCCTCCCCATAAACAGGTGGGTAATTAGATTGAGAGTGGGAGCCAGATGTTATACTTCCCCTGAGACCATCACCAGAGGGAATGGACTGGCTCTACAGAAACTATTTCCATTCCTGAAAAGGGAGCTTATACTGGGGAAAGAATCAGGGATTCAGGGGTTCTTCATGGGAGGGGTAGCAGTGGAGGGAAGGTGTCTCTTCCCTCCATGTTCATCCTCCACCAGCTTTCTCTGTATGCACAAAACAGCACAGTACTAGGTGAGTGCTGTTCTTAGGGCATTCCTCCTGACTATAACCCTGTCAAAGGACATTTCGGGAATACTACTGGCCCATTAGTGCCTGCTGATGCTTGTTCCTGGGGGTGTTTGCTTCAAGGGCCTGTTTCTGCATTTTATAATATGATGTTAGAGACGTTTCCCCTGAGGTGAGAAGAAGCACTCAACTAAATCCTAGTTCAGCAGTAGCACCCTCTGAACTATGAACCACAGTCTTATATAACATGCCGGACCATTGTTCAGCTGCAACTGTTTGCAATTAATTTAAACTATTTTCTTGTTGATAAAAGTTCTCTGACATCACCAAAAACATGACTTTGCAATGATCATGGATTTTTGGCTTGACAATGAGGCTGGCAAGAAAGTCAGATCAATTCCTAGAATCTGCACAGGGTCAGTTTACATATTTTTCTCTCCCTTGCCTTTTACTTTTTTCACCTGAGTCTAAAGCCAGTGTTGACTTAAGCCTGCAACAATTCAAAACAGTACTGACAGGGTAATGAGTATAGGTGTTTGTAATATGTAAAATGCTCTCTTGATCCAAGGAGCAACAGTACAGGCCGAGCTGGTGCACTGTGGTCAGAGACCCTGAGATATCTGGAAAGGAGGAAACAGGCTGCCTTTGGGAAACCAAATGTAAAATTAGCCCACAAAAAAGAGTCCTGTGATTTTTTTTTTTTTTTTAGATTTTTAAAAATTTATTTATTTAGTTAGTTATTTTGAAAGAGACAGAGAGAAGGGGGAGGGCCCAGAGCAGTCTCCATAGATGTACATCATTAGTTGTGACATAGTTTCATTCCACACAGGTGGATGTGGGGCTGCATGAGGCAGGAACCAAACTGGAGGACCTTTTACATGGGAGGTGAGAACCTTTGCTGCCATCCCAGCAGATACCAGTTGCGCTGTAGTTCAGCATATAGGTTTGCATGGGTTGGAGCTGGAATTTGGTCCCTGGGCCTTGCCGTTTGTGGCAAGGCAAACACTTAACCTGCTGAGCTATCCTGACATCCTGCTGTTTACTTTTTTATGGGATTAACTCTTATCATTTTCTGTAGTTCAAAGTAAGCATTAATCTTCTTGATGTCAAGAACCATAATGCATGGATTTTCTGTATATAACCCTTAGCACCTTATACTGAGATGAGCAGTAGCTTCACAAAATGTATTTATGTGTTAATTAGTTAAACCAGACTAAATTATTTATTATGCAAACATCTAATTACAACATTTGACCTAAAGGCTGCGGTTCTGGGAAACTGTAGAACTCTGGTTTCCTACAGAATTGACATCCTCCCTGGTCCTTTTGATGCACAATAAGGTTTAAGAACCACGTACTAATTCCAAGTCAGCCTCCTCATCCTCATTTCACAAATGACACTAAAATTTAGACAGGTGATGTAGCCACGCTTTCACAGATAGTTTGTGACAAAGTCTGGATTAGAACACACATCTACACTGCATGCAAACCCTAGCCTGATATCCTTCAGAGGGTTACCACTTCCTATTGCAGTATGAGGAACAGTGTCCTTAGTGAGGCTAATCACTAGTTTTGCTTCCATAACACTCTTCCAGTCCCAAATGCCCCTCTCAGTGAAAATGTACTTTTATTATATGATCTGATATTGATGGTTTCCTCATCACTTTCTGGTATTTTTGTATAGCGGTATACACTATGTTCTTTTTGATTAATATAAAACTCTCCAGTACATTTGTATAGCCCTCTATTTGTATCCTAAATAATGATATCAAGTGGGTTTGTTAAATTTTAAATTTCTCTACCCTTCTTCCCTGACCATAATTAAGGTTGAAATCAGCTGTATTCAAACTTCTGTAACTCTCCCCACTCACAGACACAATCAGCCCTATAAGTTACCATGTGCCATGTGCAAATGCCCGTGTTAGTGGCTGGTTGAGAATGCCATGCCCCAGACTACGCTTTGTCCCTCAATAGCTCATTTTGTCCAACCACATACCACAGGAAGTTTGATAAATTATGCCCTAGAGGTAGTTGTGGAATAAGAGACAGGAGTGGATGAGTAGCTTCATAAGTGATAAACTGGACTTGAGAGGGGCAGGAAAGAGACAAAAGCCAGACTGGAAAGTAGTCTTATAATAGGTGTTATCTGACGTATAGGAGTTGAGGGTGAATCAATACAACGTTGACTAATCTAGATCAAAAACACATTTTCCTGAGGATGCTGCGATAGCTCAGTGGTTGTGTGCTTGCCTCCCAATCATGAGGTTTGGGGTTCGATCTCCAGCCCTGGCCCAAGTAGACCCATATACCAAATTGTGCACAAGTGGTAACTGCCAGGATGGCTCGGTGGCGAAGTTTCTAGCTGCCCATGCAGAAGGTCCTCAGTTTGATTCTCGCCCAGTGTGGCCCCACACCCACCTGTGTGGAATGAAACCATGTCACAACTTACGATGTACAACTATGGAGACTGCTCTGAGTCCTCCCCTCTTCTCTCTCTCACCTCCTTTCACAACAATAAAATAAATCTTAAAACACACACACATTTCCCCCTTGTAAGGGGCGCATAAAGAGTAAAACACATTCTAATATTGATCTTTAAAATATTTAATTTTTGCCTAAAATTTGTCTCTCAGTAGTAAAATACAAAATTAGTGCCAATATGATTCACACAATACCTAATAAGATTGTGTGATCAGTTCTTCAGGTGTATGTGTTATTATTGTGAGCTGTTGATAAATGTTCTGCTATTTCTTTGAAAACATTTTTCAAGTCATTGAAGTTCTCACTCCTGCTTACAGAATGGTAAATTATGGGAAAGCAACAATAGTACTACAGTATGGAGCTATTTAGAACAATTAGAATCCAATTGTAATTCTGAATTTGTCCTTGAGTGTTCTTTGTGGACCTTCCCAGTGTTGTTAGAAGCTTCCATGTTATTTAAGCTCTGCCTCCATTGATCCAGCCTCCAAATTCTCTGCCTGACATCAAGAATCACACCCCCATTTACTTGTCAAGAAAAAAAACATTCCTTCTACTCTTCTCACCTTGGAGGCTTCTAACAAGTTTCCTTTTCTAAAGTAGTTCCTTACATGAAAAAGAACACCCATAGACACAGAGCACATTTATCGCTTCAGTTTTGGCTCAGCTGCCTTAGGTCCCCATCAACCTTCAGTGATTTACAGCAGGGGGTTGTTTGCTATAAGATATTAAAAACAAACAAACAAACAAAACTAGTTCTGCTTCAGTAGGTGGGCAGTGCAATGTTCTGGCAGGGAATGCTTTGCTGGGAGGAATGGAGTTTTAGCCAGCTAGTGGTAGAAAATGATGAGATGAGGGTCTGTGGACTGGCTCATCAGATTGTGATTAGTATGTGAGAGGGAGAAAGACCTCTCAGTGCTGGAGAGAGGTTATCGTTTCAAATCACAGGACTGAGATATTATCACAAAGTGAAGGATGGGACAAGCCAACGCAGAGTCCTAAGTCCATGTCACAGCAGACTCTCATAGACTCCAGCTGAGAAATGTAGCCACAGGGAATTTCTTGCACATTCCTTACCATTCTTTGTGATTAAACCAGTGAAGAGCAACTTGAAAAAAAGAGAAGCCATTATCTATTGGCTGATTGGTGCCAACAAGAAGCAGCATGTCCCAAGCTGGATTGAAAGATGGCTAATTAATTCAACAGAATCTTTCCTCTTGAGGAATTTCAAAGAAAAAGGCAAAGTAAAAAAGAAGCCATAAAAGAACAAAGACAGAGAAGCTGAATCATGAGTAGGGTGATGAGCAGAGTGGAGGGAGCAATGGAGGCAGCTTCTGGGAAAATGGCAAGGCAACCATTCACTACAGGTGCTTCTGGGTGATTCATTTGTTCTTTCAATAAACACTTTGTGCAAGGCACTTTGCTGGGTGTTGTTGATTCCTGAAAACCAAATTACTATATCCTAATCCCATCAAGCTGAGATGGTGTCTAGTACGTGTTGTCTTGGAATTCAAACTTAATCCATCCCAGAACCCTGTTTGAATTCCAACCTGTTCGAGTTCCAAGGCAAGAGTGGGCATTCAGATAAAGCTACGGACCATACAGTTAAGACGTCCCAGGCGAACAACATGTTGGCATTCAGATTCCAAAGCAGCATTCAGATTCCGAGGCAAAATTTGCTTGATTTTTTCATTCAGATTACAGGTTGTTCAAGTTTTGGGGCATTCGAATTCCAAGGTATCACTTTATTTCCTTGCATGACCTATGTGATCTGGTATAATTAAGTCACTTGAAGTACCTAGGTCTGCCTTAAACAACTTGAAAATACGAATTAATAAAAGTGTAAAAGAACTAGGGTTGTAGAGTTTCAGGCATGGTATAAATAGGATATGGTCCCAATTCATTACTTTCTTACAGTATGTTTACACATTCATCCCTTTGCCACAGTCTAATACTTGGGCTTAGCCTTGTGACTTGCTTTGACAAACAGATGCAATTGGATGTGATACAGGTAAGACTTGTGGTGTGTTTCCAAGGTTGGGCTTGCCTCTTGCATTTTTTTTTAAGATTTATTTTTATTGTTTTCTGACAGAGAGAGACAGACAGAGAGAGACAGAGAGAAGGGAAGAGTCCAGAGCAGTCTCCATAGTTGACAACATTAGTTTTCCATATAGTTTCACTCCACAGGTGGGCGCAGGGCTGCACAGGGCTTCACAGGGCAGGAACTGGGAACCTCCCACATAGGCCCTGGCAAGAACTGAACTGGGGGCACACTCCAGTTCAGCATATGGTTCCGCACGGGCTAGGGCCAGGATTTAATTCTTGGTCTCTGGGACTGCAAAGTGAGAGCTTAACCCGCTGAGCCATCCCAGCTTCTCCTTGCATTTTTGCTATAACCCCAAAATGAGAGACACAGAGAGCAGACCTATGCGCCATCCACGGTCTATAGCTACACCTAGCTGTATTGATCAACCACATTCCAGATGACTCTCAGATACATGAGCAAGAATATATGCTTCTTGTGATAAAGCACTAAAATTATGAGGTATGTTTGACATTGAAGGCAATGAAATCTTAGGGAATTGTCAGACTAGGGAGTCTGATAAAAGGCTTTTGTGACCATGAATTTCATATGTTTACGGTAAAGATAGCAGATGTTTGAAAATAAAAATAAAAGCAAGAATAGATGACTTCAACAAAGTATTGTTGTTCTTATTGAATCAAATGTGAAAAGTTTGCCATGAAACTCAACGAAAGTCAAGTCTGAGATTCACTCTGGGTCCCCAGTTTTGTGAGAGCTCAGATGGACCAATATGAAGACTCACATCATCATGTGAACATCACATGAGTGTGTTGTTCTAGAGTGTGTAGCTGAGTTCTAAGCTGAGCACAACTTATATTTATACATTGTCACATTTTGTCCCACAGCAATTCTACAGTATGTGTAAGAGTATTATCAACACTACAGAAAGGAGGAAACAGGTAGGGTGACTAGAGAAAGGAGGAAAAAGGAGAGGGGGAGGGTCCTGTTGAAGGTTTAACATATAGGAAGTGGCAAATCATTCTTAATCCAGAGCTATCTCTAAAACCTGTGCACTTATTTCTGGAGTGCCTGGGTGAGAATATATCTGTAAGTAAAATGAGGAGGAAAGCTGAAAAAATGTCTAATGAATATAGTGATCATCAAAGCACCATTTATTATCCTCACTGGAGCCATCAAATTATAAATTTGACAGTACTTTTTTTCCTTCAAAACTAACCACCCAGTTCTTACTTATTTCAAGATCTCTTGAGTTCTGCTTTCCCTACAGAAAAGGATGAATCATCCCCTAATTTCTCTTTGCTGTAACAGTGATGTCTTTCAACTTCCCCTCCTTTATATTCCAAAAAGTTCTCCTAAGGTCTCAGAGATGCTGACACTAGAGTTCCCTGGGTACCTGTGTGTTCTACAGAAGTCAAAAAACATTAGGATTAAAGGGCTCATATTTTACTTCTGTTAAGGATTCCTCTTCAACCCTTAGGATAAATAGAGAAAATAACACTACTTACTGACCTTGTTCAACAGGACAAGTTTTGTATTTGATGTTTCCGGTCTCAGTAAGTTAACACCTCAGAGCCTGCTGCCTTCCCACCACCCAGATAGGGCTAAACACACAAAGAGGGGCCATGAAGACACAAGTGTTTTGGCTTCATAAGTAGCTGTTGGAAATATTGCAAATGCTGGACAGCTGTGACAACTGTATTCTAAGCCCCAGGGTGAAAACAGTGATCATAACATTAGCTAATAGCTAGTTAGGTATTATTTATTGAGCAGATAGTATGTATGAAGCTCTAGATAAAGTGCTTTGTATGTATGTAGTATATCAAAAATAGTATATATATATATATATATATATCCTATGTTTAAATCTCATTACTATCCCTTATTAGCTATACAACCTTTAGTGAGTTATTTACCCTCTTTGTGCCTCCTTTTTTAAAATTTTTTTCCATCTGTAAAATGAGAAACATAATTGAACCTAACTCAGAAAATTGTTAGGAATAAATGAGCTAATATATGTAAATTGCTGAAACAGTGACTGGCACATAGAAAGTTGAATATGAGTGGTAACTACTATCATTATCACAATTTAATCATTCAATAAACCTAGGAAGGAGATACCATCATTGTTCTTATTTTACAGCTAAAGAAAAGCACTGAGGTTCTGAGAAGCTGAGTATCTTACTCAAGATTACTAGGAGATAAATGGCAGAGCCAGAATTTAAATTCACTCTAATTAGATTCTGAGGCACAGGTTTTAAAGCACATTAAACAAGCAAATGAACTTCTGATAGCATAAAATATTTCCAATGTGAGGACACTGGTGAACTATGGGGCAATTTTGTTGAATAAGGTAATGTGGTTTTAAACTGGGCTGGCCAATGGGATTACAAGGAAAATAATTTGGTACAGTTTAATCCAGTTAAGATTGAGTTCTTAACTGGATCAGAATATTTGGGTTTTTTTATTTTTTAATGGTATCCCATGTGATTCAGAGAATTCACATTTGGAAATCCGTTGGAATTGGGCACTATGATGATTGTTGACTCTGTTCAAATCTCTGATATGAAAAATCTTATGGGTTTCCCAGTCTGACTTCCCACCCCCATCTGGAAACTCTTGTATCTTTGGCAGATGTGTTCTGAGCTATGAGGTGTCTATGGGTAAAGTGCCCTACATGGACCCAGGTCTGCCTCCCAGCAGCTTCTACACACTGTTCCTTCTGTTGGAAGCTCATTGAACAAACCCATTCCCCTTCACAGTGAGTGTCGGTGGGCAGGGGGGTGGGGCAAAGATGGAGAGGGAAGGATGATGGTGCACAAAGTGGACGAGGGCAGATGAATTTAGAGAGATAAAATATGAAGTGAGCACACATATTTGTTCCTATCATTCAGGGTATGCACATTCCCTCTCTCATACACACACTCATACTCAACTGTTCCAAAATCTCTAGTCAATTAACTGTCAATTTATGTTGAGTGTGTCATCAGTTCAGAGCCATCCTGTCTCATGGATTCCTCTCTTGTTTCTAAAGCATCTCATTTTCCTCCCACTTTCTCTTCCTGGTGCCAGGGAGTTTTCATTGTCTGAGTACTCCCTTATGGGCAATCATAAATCCTCTGTGTTTGCCTGAAACTTAAGGACTCTAAGGAGGTGGGATTCACAATCAGGTCCTGGCCCTTCAATCCTCTAGCTCAGAGACATAGCATGTTACTCAAGATCCCTGAGAAACAGATGCAAGATGGGATTAAAGACCAATAATTTTATTAGGGAAACATCTGGTGAGAGAAAATGAAGAAAACTGGAAGGAAATGGGAGATTCATTACACTGAGATGCAAGTCTGACCTTGAGTGAAGGAGAGGGAAGGAAAGCTAAGTAGAAGTGTCCTAAGGAAGTGTCCTGCAGTATAAAGAATGTATCATAAGGTCAAAGGGGAGCCCTGGAACCAAGGTCAGCTGTCAGATATCTTCAAGGACTCCCAGGAACAGCTCTGCCTTAGTGTTGCTGCCTTGCTGAATCACTGGTGAGAGCAGCTAATAAGAATGGCCTCAGCCCAAACACTGCTATGGACTTCAGAGTTCATTAGCTGAAGCCATTGGTCAGTTATGCTTCCTGTGGTTAGAAGTCTATAAGGCATATTCTCATGGCTGTAGCAAATGTAATAGTTACTAAATTGGTACAACTACTATGGAAGACAGTATGGAGGTTCCTCAAAAAATTAAGAATAGAAAATCCTGGGATGATATGACCCAGCCATCCCTCTACTGGGCATCTACCCAAAAAACTTGAAAACCTTGATCTTTAAAGATGTTTGTACCCGCATGTTCATCGCAGCACTGTTCACAGTGGCCAGAACATGGAAACAACCAAAATGCCCTTCAATAGACGACTGGATAAAGAAGATGTGGTACATTTACACAATGGAATACTACTCAGCGATG
>PVKE010053062.1:0-10150 GCA_004027555.1 Craseonycteris thonglongyai
TTAAAATCATGGGGGATGATAAAATTGACATTACATGATTTCTTTACAATCCCTGACCTAAACCATAACAGAAAGGACAGCTAGGACTGGCCTACAGAGCACTCATAGTAACTGTGGCCTATTTACACCCTGCACCTAATGGACAAACGGAAGCTCATGAATTGAAAGAGCTAAAGAGTCAGGGGAAGTTCAAGGCAGCTTGGTGAGGCCTAGAAAAGAATAAGAGAACATGTGAAGAGCTTTAATGATAAAATTAGAAGGAGAAATTTAATCAGTGTTTTTCTAAAAGGTCTTTTATTTATAGCTTAAAAACTCAACAATAGAATAAAATAAAAATAGCTGAATCCAGCTGAACTGAAAGACATTAAATGTAACTAACCTGTATTTTCACTGGTGTTATTTTTGCTATTCAAATAAAAGCAAGAAGGGTAGAAGAAAGGGAAGGGGTGAGGGAAAATGAGAAGGATGGTATTCATTAGGCTGAATTCTGTTCGGTATGAAATCAGGCTATTCTCTACAGGGAGTCTGAAACTACCCTCTCCAGGCACTTTCCAGCTTTGATTAAAACCTTAAAGTTAAGAAGGAAACCAAATTATAGTTGGTGTCTTTTTCTTAATAACGAAATACGATTCACACAAAAATGCACCTTAGGTTCTATATTTTCTGCCGTTTACAAGGTCATGTTTAATTAGAACAAAACGTTCCCTATGACTGTCTTTATAACTGGCAATTTGTACTTAAACCCTTTCACCTTTTTCATCCATCCTGATCAATAATATTGTAATAACTGTGTATGATGTCAGATGTGTACTAGATTTATTGGGGGTGATCCCTTTGTAAAGTAATTAAATGTTTAATCACTATGTTGCACAGCTCAAACTAATATAATATTGTATGTCAACAGTAATAGAAAGATAACTTTAAAAATCAACAACAAACTAAAACTACAACAAAACACACTTTATGGCCTTTTAAAACCTCAAAAAAAAAAAGATCAACTTTTCAATTAATAACCAGAGATGTTCTGCAATTCTGTAGCCTTATTTTTCTAGGACTCTTTTCATCAATGCCTTCTAAGGATATGCCTGTCCCCGAAATGCAGTATTGCTGTGCCCTGTGCATGCCTAAGAAGGAACCCTAATTATACAGTGGCATACATGTATGTTTTTTTTAATCAATGAGGAATCATTAGAGGATGGGAAGGAAGTCTGAAGTGTTGAATGATATTTTAGGCGGACAGATCAGTATTTGCAAAGGTACAAGGGCATGATGAGCAGACAGTATTCAGCAATCAGTAAAAAAAGCTCAGATCTTTCTAGTTGCTTAATGATGCCTAAAAATTTTCCAAAACTTGAATTAAAAGGCTTAAAATGCAAATGCCTCTTGAAGTTGCCTCATCAGCAAACTTATTACGCTAAAATTGTTATTAGTCCCTATGCCATCAGCAAACTTATTACACTAAATCGTGATTCCGGTAGTCCATAAAACAACTGGTATAATGTCAACATCAGTTCTTTCCTGTTCTATAGGAAGGAGAAGATAAAAGAGTAGTGTTTGGAAAGTGATTAAAAGGTTAGGCTGTGAGCACTGACGAACTTTGACAACTCTATACTTGAGAGATTGGTTCATTCCCAAATCGTTAAACAACCTCATCAAGTAAATTATAGGCGTGCACTTATTATTTCAATTTTCTCCAAGATAAATGTGTTTAAAAAGCGAGTCTTGGCTTCTTAATATAAGTAATTGGTTTGGGAATATTCTTATTATGCTATCCCTTTGACGTGTTCTTGGGAGTTGATTGTTTTTTCTTAAACTCACAGCAAAATTTTGTCAACTTCTCTTTTAGAGGTTTACATATTGTTTTTTATTTTAGCATATAGTTTAATTGAAGTTCAAATGATCTACTGAAATGATATAGAAGCATTCTTAGATAATAGAATGTTTGATCCCCCCACCACCAAATTCATACATTGAAACCTGCTGTCCAATATTATGGTATTAGGAGGCGGGGCTTTTGGGAGGTGCTTAGGTCATGAATGTGGAGCCCTCATGATGAGATTAGGGCCCTATAATAAAAAATCTCCTAGTCTCCTTCTGCCATGTGAGGTTACAGAGAGAAGACGGTAATGCTTTCTGTAATCTAGTATCCATCTGACACCATACATAGTTATTACAATATTACTGATTGAAATGGGTGAAAAAGATGAAAGGGATTAAGAAGTACAAGTTACCACTTATAAAAATAGTCATGGAAAAAATTTTGTTCTAATGAGTTTACAGAAAAGTAATGGGCTCTCACTACATACCAAATCTGCTTACATCATGACTTTGGACTTCCCAGCCTCCTGAACCGTGAGAAATAAATATTTGTTGGCTAAAAGCTACCTAGTTTATAGTATTTTGTTACAGCAGTCTGAATGGACTAAGACAATAGATAAACTTATCTTTTCCAAATGAATATGTCCTTTATTCAACAAGCAAATTTTAGATCTATTTTCCATCCATTCATCCATCCATCATCCTGCTATCCTGCCATTCTCTATAGTCTTAGCATCTCACAATGTTCTCATTAGAATTAAGCTGAGAAACCAAATGCTACGATAACTGAACATGCACACTTATAATTTCCATTTTTTTTTTTTTTTGCTTAATGGTAAATGAATCTTGAAGATAAATCCATGCTAAATATTTTTTTTTCTACAACTTCATGGGGAAGTATAGACACTAGATGTATGGTAAACATACCTTCTCTATATAGGGGCTTTAATAAGAAAATACTGTAGCTCTACCTACTTGGATAGAGTAAGGGCAAAAACATATTATTATAATATTCAAATATGAAATTCAAACTGTAATGAACTTCCTCAGCAAATACAGTTCCTTTTAGATGGAGCTAAAAGCTTCATGCATTCTTTCCTCTATTCCTTCAGCCTTTATGGAGTATCTATCGCCTATCTGCTAGCTATTGTTAGGCCCTGGGGAAGCAGAAACGAAAGACTTGCCCATTTGCGCACAGGAAGGACAAGATAGTGTGCTGAGGGCGGTGAGAGCGGCCTTCCCCGATGCTAGAAGAGCACATAATTCAGACCAAGAGGGGGAGAGCAGTCCCCACCTAGGGGAGGTAACTCCTGAGTGAGTTTAACGATGAATGGGAATTTGCTAGGCAAAATAGCAGGCAGGCAGAAAATGGTGATTTGGGCAGGAAAAAAAGAGCATGTTGAAAAGATATTAGGCATAAAGAACAAATACATTATTTTGAGAACTGGAAATAGTTCAGAATAGCCTGTGGTGTATTGTGTGCAGCTTGGCGCAGAAAGGGCAGATGGTCAAGGGCAAGATAACAGGAGGCATTGTGTGCCAAACCAGGGGATTTCAACTCTACCCTGAGAGTTACATTACAGGGAGCAACGAAGGATCTTTAAGCAAAGCTTACATCTCAGAATGACTGAACAACAACAACAACACAGTAACTAAAACCTTAATATAAAAACAAACTAAAAACATAAATTGGCTATTCACAGAATAACAAGTAGCTATAGCTAATAAACATATGAAAACACATTCAACTTTATTCAGAAAATACCAAGATTTCATTTTTCAATGATTGAATCAGAAAATATATAACACTTGAATGTGAACATTCAATTCTGGCATGCATGAGTGAGGTGTACCTTACAGACAGCATAATCTGTTCCCTCTTTTTTGGAAAACAATTGGGCAAAATGTATCAAAAACCTCAAAAATACTCATATTCTTTACCCTAATAATTTCATATCTAGCAATTGATCCCACAGGAGTAATTAAGAGGTAAGAGTTACTGATTCAAGCACAAAGTTGTTCATTTAGTGTTAATTAAAATGATAAACAATGGACTCAATCCAAATGCTCCACAACAGAAGAGTGGTTAAATTATGGCTCATTTGTTTCATTTTCTAGACTACAATTTGGTCATTAAACTAATATTTTAAACTAATTTTTAATGATATAGGATAATGCACTATGTGTTATATAAAGAAATCAAGCAATGCAATGATATATAAAACACGATCCCAATAATGATTACAAAAAATTATACATGCTTTTTTCTTAACTGTAAGGAAATGCATCAATATGTTTATAATGGTTATATCTGAGTTTTAAGGTAATAAAATACTTTTTTATTTTGTTATGTTCCCAAGGTTTTCTAAGGTTTAAGAAAAATAGCATTAGCGTATATCACTTTTATATTTTAAAGTTATTTTTAAGACAGGCAATATTAATTTTCCTATGATGTGAAGGCTGAACTGGAGGGTGACAGAGAATGAAGACAGGAAAGCTGCATTCAGGGACTGATGTAGTAATCCAAAAGAGAAATGATGTGGGCCTGGGCCAAATTCATGGCAGAAGCATGAAGAAGAAAAGAAGACTGCAAAGGATGTCAAGGAGAAAGAATCCTTGGAAAAATCCATATGTTTGGAATAGGGGCACAGGAGAAAGGAAGACTTGGGTGGTTTCCAGGTTTTTGGTGAATCTGGGGGAGCAGCTGATTCCCAGGAATAAAGATATGAAACATTTCTTTTCGAACCTGTTCTGTTTCTATGCCTTTGGGATATCCACAAGGCAATGTCTAATAAGCATGCAATTCCCTCTACAGATCCGGCACTCAAGAAACAGACTGGACCTAAGAGATAGATGTGGAAGTTGTAAGGATTATATGAAATCGGAACTCAGAATTTGAGATGAGCAGAGTGATGAGCACTGGCTAAGGACAGAACTTGGGGAGAATGACATTGAAGAGAAGAATTGGAGAAGACAAGATGAAAACAAAGATGAGGCGCAGCTGGAGAAGGAAGAAAACCAGAAAAGAAGAGCCTGGCAGAAGCCCAGGAGGAAATTCATTTCAGAAGTCGAGAAGGGTCATGTGTGTGAAGGCTGAGGAGGGGGTGAGGTCTGCACTGAGCGGTGTCCACCCAAGTTGGGAGGAAACAGAATCAGTTTCCATAGGCAGAGGACAAAGGCAGGGTTGCAGTGAGTTGAAGAGAGATGAGAAAGCAGAGGAAAACACAGTCAACTGTTTAAAGGCCCTTGACAATGAGGAGAAGGAAAGAAGATGGGAAATTGCCAGAGGGAGCATGTCTCCAAGGTTGCATCCGTCATTAGAATGAAAGGAACCTGAGCCAGCTTGTGGATTGAGAGGAAGGAGTCAGGGGGCAGGGACAGTTTGAAGGAGGAAGTAGGATAGTGATGGATCCAGGAAGGCAGCAAGTGTTATCTTAGGCCAACAAAGAAATACTTCTTCCCAGTGATGTAGGAGGGAAAAAAGAAAGTAAGATAAATGAGGTAAATTTTTATGAACAGCAGTTCTTATTGAGTGTAAAGCCAACACTGTGCAATGACTAAGAATGCCCTAGAGTCAGGCTACCTGGGTTTGTATTCCAGTTTCTCCTCTTTTCTCCTCTTGTGGGGTGGGGGGAGACATATGCAGAGGATGGGTTGTTTTGGCTAACATTTATCAAGCACTTACTATATGGCAGTTATTGTGCTAAAATGAGAACACTCTTATAAGGTAGGCCCTGTTTTCTTTCATTTTTCTTCTGACATATTGGTTTAGCTTAATTACTTGCCTAAGATCACACAGCTAAGAAGCAGGGAGATGGTATAACTCAGTGCTCAAGCACAAGGACTCTGGAGCTAAACGACTCATGTGCAAATCCTGCTTCTATCACACTGAATCTCTCTGGGTCTCAGTTATCTGTAAAAAATAGGTATAATGTGGAACTGGCATCTTATCTGTCATGGGAATTATAAACAAGTTAATATACTATATAGAATAAGTAACAGTAGTACCTGGAACAGAGTAAGTACCCAATCAATGTTAGTGATTACCATTGAAGAGTTATTTATAACAAGCAGATATTGAAAGCCACCTAAATGTTTAACAGAATAGGATGGTTGAAATTAATTGTACAGGAATAAAAGCAAAACAACCCCCCCACCCCACCCCCACCTCGCATCTTACAAATCAGCAGTTTTTTTAAGGACGCAATTGTGGAAAGTCGCCTATTAGCTAGGCGGTAGATGTGTAACTGAAAAGTGGCCCCAGCCTAGAGCCCTGGGTATAACCATGAACATATCTGAAGCTGCTGCTTTCAACATGAGGTCCAACAGCATGCCCTGCAAGAACTGGCAAGGGTTTGCTGGGCCTTCTCAGCACTGTGCAGGGCCCAGGGTCTCCTGCATATCCACCTCCAATACAGAAAAGGATTCATGCCAGTTATATGGGTTGAACTGTGTCTCCCAATGAAATACATGTTGGAGTTCTAAACCCCAGTCCCTCGGAATGTGACCTTATTTGGAAGATAGGAGTTTTAGATGGGTAACCAACTTAAAATGAGAGTCTTAGAGTAGGCCTGAACCCAAGATGACTGCTGTCCTTATAAGAAAGGGCAATTTACAGACAGACACATACGGACCCACTTCATGCCACACGATGATGAAGGCAGAGATGGGGATGATACTTCTTCAAGCCAAGGCAAACCACCAGAAACTAGGTGAGGCAAGGGACAGATTCTCCCTCACAAACCTCAGAAGAAGGCAAACCTGTAGACACCTTGAGCTCAGACTTCTAGCTTTCTGAACTGTAAGACAATATATTTCTGCTCTTGAAGCCATTCAGTTAATGGTATATTATTATGGCAGCCCTAGCAAATTAATACAGTAGCCACAATGCTGAGCCATTAAACATACACCTCATGCTTTAGTTCTACGATTACCAAGCGATCTTGGGATTATCTTTGTCCTGTCAAGTTGGTCTTCTTACACGGAGAACTAGTCAGGACATGTGAATCCTGAGTTGCTTTTGTGGTTTTATTAATATTTCTCACTGCAAGTTAGTGAAATGGCCTTCTGCTTTACACATCAGTCTCTTATGAGTTTGCACATAGTTCAAAGAGATTGAGCCATTCTTGGAATATTGATAATAGTGCCAGCTTTTTGAGTCAAAAAGGTGAAGTGCCGTTTCCCAGAATGTAATAGACTTCACCAATGCCATGTTACCTGGGACAGTTTCTGTTGTTTTCCCTGATAGAATATTTTGGGATCAAACTTTCCCTTTCCCCTTAAAAATAATTACATTAGACAAAAGGTTTAATCAATCCTTAGTATATCCCATCTAACTTTGAAGATACTTTTGAAGACAATAAACAAATAGATGCTTATGTTTATCTTTCCTTTCTTAAGGTTGCATTTACTTAATATATAATTCTTTGTATCAAACTGAAGTTCACATTTTATTATAAAATTTAGATAGCGTATATGTCACTATAAATGATTAAAAACTAAATCCTAGTAGAGGGAGGAATAGCAGCATGGAATAAAGTTATATGATACTCAGAGGCCACCTGATCCACCATTTGGCCTCTTATTTGTGCATAAATATTGTCTGAACATTCTATGATCTGAAAAACTCCAGGGAAAAATAAATGACATAAAGAAATTCCCAACCTATTACAAGATTCATTTCAACACTAAAGCATCTTTTTATTCAGTGAGTTAAAAAATATATCTCCTATAAATTTCTCTCATTACAAATTTCTGCTTTTAATAGGCTGGTCACATAGGTAACTAGTCACACAGAGAAGATTCAAAGCCAGGCCTTGAACAAGTCAAATTCAGTCTCTTTCCTTTACACTCTGATGTACCCACCAAAAAAACTCAAAATTCCTTCATCATTTCCTTTATTTACAGCGAAAACTCTTCTGCGTTTTCTTTCTCATTTCCGAACTCTCAAGAGTACTTTGCCATAAAAGCTTGGTACTGCTTGTCATGTCCCCTTTATTATGTTTTAAGGGGCAGATCTTGAACTTGCATGCTCTGCAGAACTGGCACCTTCTCACTGCAGCAGCCACCTCTATGGGGCATCCAATTTGGCAAGAAAGGATTTCAGTGCAAAGGTTCCGCAGACACTGACGGGCTCAGCATGGGCTCTGCAGGTCTTCCAGATGAGAAAATGCAGCCTCCTGTCACTTCAGAGGGGAGGAAGAATGAGGCTACTCTCAGAAAGGAAACAATCAGGGCACAGCTCCTTAGCTCTGCAGTGGTGAAAGCACTGTATACAGTCAATGTCCCTCCTCTACCTCCCAGAGGGCAAAGAAGGGCTAACCAACCCAAAGTCTGGCAGCCACTGAACAGTCCAGATGGAGAGAATCACTTGTCCTGCAACCCCTACCCTAAAAAAAGTGGGGGAGAAATGCTAAGAAAGCTAGCAGAGGCACAGAACACACACACACACACACACACACACACACACACACACACACACTTTTTGTTCAGATTCTCTGAAGGGCCAAATTAAATGTAAACTCCTCTGTGCCTTTTAAAGCATTTAGCACTGTGGATCTAATCATTCTGATGGAAATGGAGATAACTGTCTCTAATTCTCTGAGTTGATAAGAAAACTTCATTTTTTTTTCATTTATACAGAACCGTATGTAACCTGTTTTCAAAATGCTTCCTGCTAAAAGCAGTTACAATAAAGGACTGAATTCTAGTGTTCTGTGAAAATCACTTGGCTATTATTCTTTTAGCCGAAAACATTCTATAGAGAGAATGGACAGGGAAAGAACTAATAGACTGAGGTTAGAACTTTCCCCAAAAGTGGAACAAAGTGAGTGAAAGTAGAAGCGGAACATCTTGAAATAAATTTTACCTGGTCAACATTCCACCAAAGTCGAGACGGTATGGAAACTTTAGTCAAGTCCTGAAAATCTAACACACACCAGAGGAGAGCTGTTTATTTGTGTAAGCGACATACAAAATCTATACTATTGCTTAGTGACAGCGTGTCTAACATTAATATTGGGGTTTCAAAATGGAATTATCCTCACAGCATCTTACAAGAGAATAAAAATACTAAAAATAATTAATTTATAAAATACCTTGCCTTCAATACTGTGAGATATTTTAAGTGTTTCCCAACGTAGCTGACTTTTACTCCTAGCTGTAAATGCATTTGCTTTTATGTGAGTGTTATAGATGTTGCTCACTGTAGGGCAGTAGCACCATGTCAACTGTCAGCTAACTAAAAATAATGTTGGAAGTCAGGACAGCAGTGAGGTTAATGTCAAGGAAACTGGGTCCCACGCTCCCAGAGGTCTGGCTTGGGCTTCTTGATCTTTAAACGCTATTCTCTGCCTAGGGTTCAATTTTACAATGCAGTAGATCTCTCTTACTTTGGTAAATATCAAATATCAGTTAAAGAAGCTCTTCAAAAAGTTACTCAACTTAAAAAAGAGTGGAAACTGTCTGAGTTCATTTGGGCTGCTACAGTGAAGTGTGGCAGAAATGGCTTGTAAACAACAGAAATTGGAGACTGAAAAGTTCAAGGCTGAGGTGCCAGCAGACTTGGTGCCTGGTGAGGGTCTCCCCACTGTGTCCTCCCAGGGAAGAAAGGATAAAGGAGCTCGCTGGGGTCTCTTTCACAAGGACACAAGTTCCATTCATGAGGGCTCCATGCTAAGCACCTCCCAAAGGCCTGTTTCATCATATGAATTTGGGGGATACCCAAGCATTGTCTATCGCAGAAACCAAAACATCATCTGAACAAAAGTGTAGTACACTTATGAAAGCTGGTTTCTCAGGGCTTTATCAATGTATATGGCTCTCAAGAGCACCAGTATGGGTCCCTCTAATGCAATCACTTTTAGGACTTGTAGTTCATAACAGAGAAGATGCAGCATTGTTCTCAGCAACAATAGCGATAATGTTACCATTTGGGTACCTACACTATACCAAATATTAATTTGCATTACCTCATTCATTATCATAATAACCTTGCAGGTTAGGTCCCATCTCCAGTCAAGGAATGAGAAAAGTGAGCCTCAGAGAGATGGTGGGTCACCTGCTATAGATCCTGGGCTGGGACTATAGCCTCTTTGTAGGACTCTACACATGTCCGAAAACAGTAAAGCAAAGTTACCTGAACAATATATGCTCAGATATGAGCGACTCCCTGCTCTTCTCAAGAATCTCTGCAGGGAAGCCGGGGTGGCTCAGTGGGTTAAGCACTCACTTTGCAGCGCCGTGGACCGAGGATCGAATCCCAGCCCCGGCCCGTGCGGAACCATATGCTGAACTGGGAGCTCCCCCAGTTCAGTTCTCTCTCTGTCTCTGT